>CM035406.1:129432907-129435407 GCA_020310875.1 Ceratopteris richardii
TTAATTCTTGAATTTCCTTGTGATTACACTTCGACCAAAATGGTGTTGTACATGTGAATTAAGATATGGGTCCAAAAATCAATGTTGACAGAAGAAACAAGAAAAGAAAGCTCAAGTCATAAGCCCCGTAGAGCATCATCACCTTGATGGAAAACGTGGTTGATCTAACTCGTGTGCATTGTCGCCTAGGTTGATCAAACATCAAGATGCACTCACTCATTAGTCGCACAATTCGATCCACCATGGAAAACCACCCAAGCACCTCAATGGATCGGTTAGGGATGGGTTCATGACATAAAAGGAAGGGGACCATGAGTAGAAGACTAATGGCACCTCTCTCAAGGAACCAATGATGAATATGGAAGTAAACCTTCTTTGTAAGATGAAGGCAAAGAGGTCGCAACCAAAGACTCATTCAAGAACCTGAGAATGAAGAGCTCTTGACTTTTTAGTGGAACAAAAGTAAAAAATGGTATCTAAGATACTTTGCATCAATATCCTACTCGAGACAAGTGGGAATGGGCAACAGGTACAAATTAAATAGATTTCATCCAGTTTCCGTCCCAATTTGGCAGCACAGTATGAACAGAATTGGGAAGATTTGTATGAAAGCTTATAAGGCTTGTAGGGACCTGTGGAATCATAACAGACAAGGATGGATTATCCTGGAGGAAGTAAACTGAGGAAAAAGAGTGGACAAAATGACTTATCTTTCCTCGGAGACAAGATCCGAGCATGAGAATGACACCAGGCTTCTTTCTATTGTGACACTTCTGCATGAAAGAGGCCTTAAATGGACAAATGCAAACCCATCACTGTCTCCCCATCGTTTCACAGAAAGGTCGACATTCGCTACAAATGAAATACTCATTGTAAGAGACACTAGTCAAAGGTGAGATATCAAGGTACAAGGCTTATGGCACCCCCTCATGAAAAGAAGAAATCAGTTGTCCTATGCCAAATCATGCAAGAAAGGATCTGGATTATGGGCCATCCCTTCTACTCATGGCCCAAAAGCTACAAGGTCGGAAAGAATCTACTACTCTACATTCAAATAAGAACATTTCTTGTAACAAGTCCTTTGAGGTTGAGCTGTGGACGCCCAAGATACCTGTGGAATGTGAATCAAGGAGAAACGTTCTGAAAGATCTGGAACAGGAGAGCAATTAGCTTCATTTGTTTCCTAATGGTGCCATCACTAGGTATTGATCTGGGTTTCCTCCATAAGATGATTAAAAAAATCCAAGAATCAGACTGTGTTTGAGCGTTCCCAAACTTTTCTAATCAAAGACACCAACATGTGGCCTGAATCCCCCATACAAGGGATGAGAGGTTTCACTACAGAATTTAAAAAAAAAGGCATGAACGAGCAAAAAACTATTGAGAAGATCATCAGCTATGTGAAGCCTCTGCTTGCTCCTGCTAAGCCATTGCAGTTCCCAAAGTTTTCCAAAAACCAAATCAGATTTGCTCATCCAGATTCCAATCAAGTATCTTCCTATTGCAGGTTAGCTTTCACGAACATGAATGGAAAAGGTGGAATTGCATAAATTACCTAAGCATTAAGATGTTTACCATGCCACAAAAGCAAGCACAGCTACAGTAGAGCAGTACAAGAAAACCAGGCCACTACCATAATATCAAGTGCATGGTATTGCATGATCAGGGATGAAAACAAAAGCGAGACCATTCAGTACCCTAGAGTCTGAAACTTGATTGAAGTGACAAGAAGTCATAGCTGCCTTATCATTGCAACATGCAATCTTGACAGACTAAAAGTTGATCAGTTGCCATCTTCTTCAGATGCCTTGAGATAAGATGTTTCTGGCTCCTCTGATCCATGTCCATGCCCATTACCAACACTCCCTCCACCAGCCATATGCATGCTGTTTAGAACTGAGCCACCATCAAGTCTGTTGTTACCATGTATCTCATTGCCCATACCCCTGCTCACATCCTCTGCCGAGCTTCCACTCCGACTAAAATCAGGAAAGCCCCCAGGGCCAAGAGTATTGTTTCCCCCCAAGCTTGATCCTGAGGAAAATCCTGGCAGACCATTGTTTCCAGCAGGACTCATTCCATGATGTGCTGCCAGAGCCTGATGTTGCTGGTGGTGTTGAGCTGCTGCAGAATGATGCATCGAAGAGAGAGATGGCTGTGTGTATTGTATTGGATTTCTAGCTGCCATTAATGCCTGCTGCTGTGCCATTTGTTGCTGAGCTTGTTGATGCGCCATATAGTGAAGACCTCCTGGCATAACTGCTGCAGGGTTCACCTGTAGCATAATACATTTGAGACATTAATCAACACATTAGTAAGCGTACAGTTTTCATCAAGTTAGCACTGTACCTGTGCATGAACAGGAGGTGGTTGTGGTTGTGAATCAGCAATCGCTGCGAGATACATGAGGTTTGACTGCAGCCTTGCCTGATAACTGCACAAGGGGCATGTTTATCACAACCTCAAAATCATATCCCGTTAATCTGATTGATCACAGTGA
>CM035406.1:129451763-129464263 GCA_020310875.1 Ceratopteris richardii
TTCCCTACTCCAGCCTACTGTAGCAGCCCATACAGGAGGGAGACAGAGTCAGCTCACTGAGTTCTTTATTCCACCACGTGCTGCAGCCCTCCCCCCCTCAGCCCACACACCGAGAGGGGTGACTCTTAAGCAGGCTCAGGCTGCTCGAGGTAGGAGACGACCCCGTGCTAGAGGATATCGGGCCCCGAAACATCACCGACATCAGATTGCAGAGATCCAGGCTCGTCACCATGGCGCCATGGAGGAGAGACGATTCCAGATGATGGCTGATCCCGTTGCAGCTATCACGATGGCCCTGACTCCACCTCCACCTATGTGTCACATCTTACACCCGCCCATTAGCACAGGATGGAGCTAGTTAGTCGTTTCAGATGCATTCCCATGCTTGTTGTACTACCCCTTTGCATATAGACTGCCATAGATATCGCACTCCATACACCCCCCCCCTTTCATGGGTATCTCCACACGCATTTCACGGAGATATGTATCAGCTTTACCAGTTTCTTTTTCAGCACTTTTATCTTCTCTAATAGACAGAAGATACACCCATGTACATCGATTTGTCTCATAGGCCGAGTTCGGCCTCCTAATAGACCTAAAAACACTTTCTTTCTTCTTTCTTTTCTCTCTCTCTCTCTCTCTCTCTCTCTCTCTCTCTCTCTCTCTCTCTCTCTTCTCTCTCTCTCTCTCTCTCTCTCTCTCTCTCTCTCTCTCTCTCTCTCTCTCTCTCTCTCTCTCTCTCTCATATCATAAGGAGAGGGAAGCATGGCAGAAAGAGAAAGAAGAATGGGCTAAGGAGAGGGCAAACATGAAAGAGGAATTGGAGCTCCTCAAAGCTTCAATGGTCTCTCTTACACCCGAAGAAGGAGAGATTAATATGAACAAGACAGAAGCTCTCAAAGAAGAACTCACCAAATCCTTGACCGAGAGCATGGAAAACAAATTAGAAGCTACCAAAGAAGGGTGGATCGACATAGTGAAGAAGAACATCAAAAAAGAAGCCAAAGAGAAAGCACAGAAGGAAGAAGCCCTCATCGTGCACACCACTATTGAGGAAGAAAAGATGAGACATGCCCGCCGTCTCAATGTACGCATCACGGGCCTTGAAGAAAAAGAAGGCTCTACCCCCGAGTCCGATGGGAAGACACTATGCAAGATACTCGGCTACAAAGAGGAGTCCCCCCCATTCATCAAGTCTTGGAGAACGGGACGAGACCCCACGAAGAAGAGAGCTCTCATTCTACACTTCCCTTCCGAAGATATAAGATCTACTTTCCTACGCAATAGGGTGATTTTGAGAGCACTTGATGGCCCCCCCATCTACCTTGACGATGATCTCACACCCATGCAGGTAGCACACCGTCGTGCATGCATGCCGAGAGTACATCAAGCTCGCAAAGAAGGAAAGAAGGCTTCATACAGAGATGGTCGTGTCATCATTGATGGCAAGGCCATCCCATAGGGATTCGCGGCCTGTGAGACACTCGAGGAGATACACCTTGCAGTTTGGAACTGCAATGGAGATCTATGGACACACCCAGAGAGATTGGAAGAGGTGCGCAAAGGCAAAGACATCATTATGCTCACAGAGACACATGAGAGCCCGGACCGGGGCCTACCTCGAGTCCACGGTTTTCAGTGGGAGTCCACATACAGAGAGTGTACACGTCAGCACACCACCCGAGGATCAGGAGGAGTAGCCATACTCTTTAGAGATGGACTTCAGAGCAGGATACAGATAGTAGCACGTGATTCACAGGCCAGGTATCTTTGGATTCGACTCAAGCTCTCGCAGGAGCGGATCATCTTCATAGCATTATGCTACTTTGCTCCTTCTAGCTCGCGTTTCGCTATCATAGATCGAGAGGAGGACTCACCATACACTTGCTTGTCAGAAGAGATTACAGAGTACTCTGCATTAGGGGAAGTCTTCCTTATGGGAGACTTCAATGCCAGGACAGGCAATGATCAGTGTGAGATCTTTGACCCAGAAGACCCGGAGATACTACATACCATAGAGGATGAGTCTACAGCTCGAGCTTCAGCTGACCCTACACACACTCACTATGGCACTCACCTACTCAGACTAGGCTCTCGACATAATCTCGTTATCTATAACGGGATGACTCAGTGGCCTACCTCAGGAGGATTGACATGCATACCACACTCAGTCACAGATGGCGGGGGAAGTACAGTAGATTACGTCATGGGGTCCAGAGAGGCCATCCACCTACTTACCTCATTCACCATCCCACCCATACCCATTGGGGCCGATCACACATACCTCGCACTCTCCCTGAAGGGAGACACCCTACACGCATACCCGCAGCACGCATCCCACACACCACCATCCACTTCACACACGAGCTAGCTCACATATATGCGGCTCGAGTCGAGCAGGGTCTTCTCTTACTTCATCCTGACACTCCACTATCCCTACTCACCTCTCAGATAGCATCAGTTCTTCAGACATCAGCCATCAGCTCCTTCCCACACACCATCCATTCTCGTCACACACCTCCTCCCGGGACTATGCCACAACATCGTTGGTATGATGAGGATTGCAGAGATCTTTACCGCCGACTACGAGCTCAGCAAGCATTGGGAGAGATCACAGAGAGAGAGGCCAAGGGACAGATGAAGACTCTCACACGTCGAAAGAGGCGAGCCTTTGAGGAGGCACAGGAGCTTGAGCTATACCATCTCTTTACGAGTATGGACAGTGCTGCAGCATGGCGCAGCCTACGAGAGCCACGCCCGACCACACCTATTGGAGACCCACACACATGGCATGATTATGCTCAGAGGTTATATGAGGTACCTAGGCAGCCTCCCATTCCCCAGCCACTTGAGCCTCGCCCTACTAGTTCTTCTCTCTTCACAGCAAAGATGGTTGAGAGGGCCATACGACGACTTCGACATGGACGTTCGACAGACCACGCAGGATTGCAGAGCGAGCATCTCATATATGCAGCCTCCACTATAGCCCCGTTGATTGCACATGTCTTCAACCGGGCTATAGGAGAGGGCTTCCCAGAGGAGTGGACTAGGCACACCATTGTGCCTATCCACAAATCTGGCGACACCCTGGATCCAGGGAACTACAGGACCATCATGATTGGCCACACCTTGGCCAAACTATACGGTGCCATACTTGAGGAAGAGCTCAGTTCATATGCAGAGACTGAGGGGCTACGAGCACGAGGCCAGGCAGGTTTTCGACGAGCTTTCTCTACTATTGATCACATCTTCATTCTGCGCTGCCTCATTGATGGGGCAAGGGTGCGGAAGAAGAGGCTATATTGCTGCTTTGTGGACTTCCGCAAAGCTTTTGATACAGTGCCGCGAGAGAGGCTCTTCCAACGCCTCCAGAGCTTGGGAGTACCATCAGGGATGATTTGGGCCATCTATGCACTCTATGAGCAGGTGACTGGGAGGGTAAGGTGTCCAGGAGGTATGTCTGAGGCCATTGCTAGCACCATCGGTGTTAAGCAAGGCTGCCCACTCTCTCCCACTCTATTTGGTCTCTACATTGACGAGATTGAGGACTACATTCTCCGAGCTGGAGGAGAGGGTGCAGACCTCGCAGGTACACATGTCCACATTTTATTATATGCCGATGACATTGTCTTGATTTCAGAGTCACCCGAGGGATTACAGCGCCACCTTGAGGCCCTGGATGAGTTTTGTACACAGAGGGGCTTGACAGTAAACCTTGGCAAGACCAAGGTCATGATCTTCCACACGTCCCCCATGGTGAGGAATGGAGCAGGATTCAGAGCTGGTGGTGGACAGATTGAGGTGGTCACTTCCTATGTCTATCTCGGAGTCACATTCACGAGCTTGCCTGGCCCCTTCAGCATGAGACAGGCAGCCACCGATAGACTCACACGCGGATATGCAGCTTTAGTCATGTTAGAGCGGAGATGTCACCAAGCACACTTCCAGGAGCCCCGCACGAAGGGCTGGCTATTTGACACACTGGTCAGACCAGCTATGATGTATGCTGCGACGGTTTGGGCCCCAGGTCTCACAGTCACCCAGTGGAGTGCGATCGAGAGGCCACAGGTACGTATGATCTCGCGATTATTTCGTGGGAAACAGTCGGTGCCACATGACATCATCAGGGCAGAGCTAGCTGCATCACCCATGGCAGTAGAGGCACTATTCCAGACTATCTGCTTTATTCAGAGGATTAGGGACCTCCCTACAGATAGACTCACACACACAGCTCTTGAGGCATCTATACAGATATCAGAGTTAGGATATGAGAGAGCTTGGTACACTCAGGTTAGAGTCTGGTTTGATAGTCATGGACTTGATATGGACAGATTGCCGCCTTTTCAGTATGACCCAGACTCACCTCACATCCTTCTCTCTCGTCGTGAGAGGAATGTTGTGCTCAGACAGGATCTCTGGCAGCTCTACATTAGTCAAACATGGCACACACCACACATGGGATCGAGACTATCGCACTATCGAGACCAGTTCATAGACATACTAGCTGACGGTTTCATCCAGCGACCACGCTACATGGATACTCACATGCCTCATAGCTTGAGGGTAGCGATTGGCCAGCTGAGAGTCTCATCACACCGACTCGAGATTGAGACGGGCAGAGCCGAAGACATTCCCAGAGAGGAGCGGATATGCAGAGTATGCAGAGTAGAGATGGAGGATGAGGAGCACTTTGTATGCAGATGTAGCGCATATGATGGCATCAGAGGCAGATACGAGACTCTGTTTGCAAGGCAGCCCACCCTCCGAGAGATCATGGACTCTAGAGACCAGCGACAGCTCGGGCGATTCTTACTAGAGATACAGAGTCACAGAGATTCCCTACTCCAGCCTACTGTAGCACTCCATACAGGAGGGAGACAGAGTCAGCTCACTGACTTCTTTATTCCACGACGTGCTGCAGCCCTCCCCCCCTCAGCCCACATACCGAGCGGGGTGACTCTTCAGCAGGCTCAGATATCTCGAGCTAGGAGACGACCCCGTGCTATAGGATATCGGGCCCCGAGACTTCACCGACACCAGATTGCAGAGATCCAGGCTTGTGACCATCGCGCCATGGAGGAGAGACGATCCCAGATGATGGCCGATCCCGTTGCAGCCATCAGGGTGGCCCTGACTCCACCTCCACCTATGTATCACATATTACATCCCACCCACTAGCAGAGGATGGAGCTAGTTAGTCGTTTTAGATGCATTCTCATGGTTGTTGTACTACCCTTTTGCATATAGACTATCATAGATATCGCACTCCATACACCCCCCACCACTTTCATGGGTATCCCCACATGCATACTACGGAGATCTATATCAGCTTAACCAGTTTCTTTTCAGCACTTTTATCTTTTCTGATTGACAGAAGATACACCCATGTACATCGATTTGTCTCATAGGCCGAGTTCGGCCTCCTAATAGACGTAAAACACTTTTCTTTCTTTCTTCTTTCTCTCTCTCTCTCTCTCTCTCTCTCTCTCTCTCTCTCTCTCTCTCTCTCTCTCTCTCTCTCTCTCTCTCTCTCTCTCTCTCTCTCTCTCTCTCTCTCTCTCTCTCTCTCTCTCTCTCTCTCTCTCTCTCTCTCTCTCTCTCTCTCTCTGAGGCAGCGGGGATCAGAGCACCCAGGCAGGCAGGCTTCCGCCGCACTTTCTCCACCATTGACCACATCTTCGTGCTTCGTTGCTTGATTGAGAGCGCGAAGGCGAGGAAGAAGAGACTATATTGTTGCTTTGTGGATTTCCGCAAAGCCTTCGACATGGTCCCTCGAGAGAGACTACTACGGAGGCTCCAGGAGTTACAGCTTCCATCAGACATGCTATGGACCATCCACGCTTTGTATGCACGAGTCACAGGCAGGGTACGCTGCCCCGGCGGTCTATCAGACAGCCTTGTTAGCACCATTGGTGTGAAACAAGGTTGCCCTCTCTCACCCACTCTCTTCGGTCTCTACATCGACGAGATCACGGAGTATATACAGCGAGCAGGAGGGCGAGGAGGAGACCTCGGAGGCACGCCAGTACATATCCTATTATATGCTGATGACATTGTCCTGCTCTCAGAGTCACGGGAGGGGTTGCAGTCACATTTACAGGCGCTCGATACCTTTTGCATGGAGAGAGGACTCACAGTGAACCTTGGCAAGACCAAGGTCATGATCTTCCATACCTCCAGGACAGTACGCCATCGCGCCTCTTTCACAGCAGCTGGAGGACAGATAGAGGTGGTGGACTCCTACGTCTACCTAGGTATCACCTTCTTGGGCAGCACAGGGGTATTCTCCATGGCACAGGCTGCGAGAGATAGATTGACGCGAGGTTATGCGGCACTTGCAGGATTGGAGAGACGCTGCTTTCAGACACATTTTCAGGAGCCCCGCACTAAGGGATGGCTCTTTGACACTCTAGTGACACCCGCATTGATGTACGCAGCAGCAGTATGGGCACCAGGGATCACAGAGGCGATGTGGACGCAGATTGAGAGGCCCAAGATCACCATGATATCACGCTTGCTGCGCAGCAAGCCCTCCGTTCCACATGACATTATACGAAGTGAGCTTGGCACACCACCGATGCTAGTGGAGGCCCTCTTCCAGTTGGTGACCTTTATTCTGAGAGTCAGAGAGCTCCCCACTAGCCGACTCACCAGGCTTGCATTTGAGAGCTCTAGACATTTGGCAGAGACAGGGCATGAGAGAGTATGGTATGCACAGACTTACCGATGGTTAGCAGACCATGGCATGAGCATTACGGATCTCCCCCCTTTTCAGTATGACCTCTCTTCCCCCCACATTACCCTCTCTCGTTCGGAGAGGAATAGGATCATCCGTCAGGACCTACTACAGATACACGTCAGAGAGGCATGGATAGCACCACGGGAGCCTCTTCCCACAAAGAGGCAACACTACAGAGAGCACTTCCTGACTGTGACAGCGGATGGTTTCATTCAGAGACCACGATACATGGATACATATATGGCACCAGCTGAGAGAGTGGCCATTGGGCAGCTCAGAGTATCATCACACCAGCTCGAGATTGAGATTGGGCGAGCCACACATACCCCAAGGGATGAGCGATTATGCAGGATATGTAGAGAGGAGGTGGAGGACGAGGAGCACTACACATGTAGATGCCAGGCATATGAGGACATCAGAGACCGCTACCCACAGCTCTTCAGGGGGCCTAGAGAGATTAGGGCTTTATTGGGACAGAGGACCAGCGCCCTCTAGGTCGTTTCCTAGTAGAGCTCAAGCACCGTCGCGCATCACTCCTCCAGCAGCAGATGGAGATACACCTGACCCCCCCCCCCCCCTCAGACTTATATTACAGATTTTTTCAGACCCACATACACTCGAGGGCCAAGCTCGATGCGGGGTGTCACATTACACAGAGCAGAGGAGCTTAGACGACAGCGTCGACGACCGAGACCCCTTGTCAAGAGAGCTCGTCCACATCAGAGAGAGATTCAAGCGATTCACGCACGCCATGACATGGAGATACAGAGACGTCAGCAGCGCACCCCTATCGATTTGGACGCCCAGAGCATTTTGAGGATCGCCATGATGCCTTACCCACCGATGCATCATATCCTACACCCACTCCAGGCATTTAGGGGGTTGTGATACCATCGAGCCTCCCCTCCCTATGCATATCATATTTGTATCTCACCCATTGAGCATATAGAGTGCATACCCATAGCACCCCACACCCTTGATGCGAGCTACTATCCCTCCTTTTATACCCGTTTGCAGTACTCACACTTTATTTTCGTTTTGGATCACAGTGGATTGGATCATACTGATGTATATGTTTTGTCTCATAGGCCAATTTTGGCCTCCAATAGACGTTAAAAAGTCTTTTTTTCTTTCTTTCTCTCTCGCTCCCCTCCCCCTCCCCCTCCCCCTCCCCCCCTCCCCCCCTCCCTCCCCCTCTCTCTCTCTCTCTCTCTCTCTCTCTCTCTCTCTCTCTCTCTCTCTCTCTCTCTCTCTCTCTCTCTCTCTCTCTCTCTCTCTCTCTCTCTCTCTCTCTCTCTCTCTCTCTCTCTCTCTCTCTCTCTCTCTCTCTCTCTCTCTCTCTCTCTCTACGGATTTTAGAGCATAGAGGAGATATTACACACACACAGGCACAGCGTCGCATGCAGAGCCTTACTCGCCGCAAACAGCGGGATTGGGAGGAGAGACAGTATTGGGATATTTACCATTTGCTCATGAGTCGAGACAGTGTAGTGGCATGGCGACATTTGAGAGAGAGGAGACAGCAGACACCTATCCGAGACCCGAGCACTTGGCATAGCTATGCACGGAGCCTATACGAGATCCCATACCAGCCTCCCATTCCCAGACCGCAGAGCTCACGTCCTACTACCTCTGACTTCTTCACACCCACTATGGTGGGACGCGCTTTTGCCCGGCTGCAGCATGGCAGGGCCCATGATCATTTCGGTTTACAGGCAGAGCACCTCATTTATGGAGGCACGACTCTCGCACCGCTCATTGCCCATCTCTTCAACCGTGCATTGGTTGAAGGGTTCCCAGACTCATGGACTGAGCACACCATAGTGCCCATTCATAAGTCAGGTGACACTATGGATCAAGCTACATACCAGACGATCATGATTGGCCCTATATTGGCCAAGTTATATGGGGCCGTACTAGAGACAGAGTTGAGTACTCTCGCTGAGAGGAAGGGCATCAGGGCTCTAGGACAGGCAGGGTTCAGACGAGATTTCTCTACCATTGACCACATCTTCACTCTGAGATGCCTGATCGACCAGGCAAGGGTGAGGAAGAGGAGATTATATTGTTGCTTTGTGGACTTTCGCAAAGCATTTGACACTGTTCCTAGGGATCGACTCTTCAGACGACTACTTGACATCGGAGCTCCGGAGGAGATGATATGGGGGATCTACGCCTTATACGAGAGAGTATCTGGTAGAGTCAGATGTCCAGGGGGCTTATCTGATCCACTTGCTAGCACTATCGGGGTGAAGCAAGGATGCCCTCTCTCGCCCACCCTCTTTGGTTTCTACATTGATGAGATAGTGGACTTCATACAACAGAAGGGGGGAGATGGCATTGAGGTACACGGGTCCACTGTCCATATTCTTTTATACGCTGATGATATTGTATTGGTTTCAGAGTCTGCAGAAGGTCTACAGCATCATCTACACGGCCTAGATGACTTTTGCAGACACAGAGGGTTATCTGTGAACCTTGGTAAAACCAAGGTCTTGATCTTTCATACATCAGCACAGGTATGCAGACATAGTTTGTTCACAGCTGCAGGTGGACCGATCGAGGTGGTCGGATCATATGTTTACTTGGGGGTGACATTTACAGCAGCATCAGGAGTCTTCTCTATGGCTCAGGCAGCCCGTGACCGCATCACACGTGGGTACGCAGCACTAGCTTTGATGGAGAGACAGTGCCACCAGGCATATTTTGAGGAGCCCCGCACAAAGGGGTGGCTCTTTGACACTTTGGTTACGCAAGCGCTCATGTATGGGGCAGCCATATGGGGACCAGGATTAGCTACATCAGTATGGACAGCATTAGAGAGGCCACAGATTCTCATGATTGCCAGACTTATCCGCAGTAAGCCTTCAATACCACATGACATCATTAGAGCAGAGCTCGCTGCACCACCGATGCTAGTTGAGGCACTATTCCAGACAGTATGCCTATTACACAGGCTTCGGAGCATGGATACAGAGCGTATTGCTTATCGTGCTTTCGAGGCATCACGTGATATGGCATTAGCATGCGACACCTCCTCATGGTATGCACAGACACGAGACTGGCTTGCCCACCATGGCTTTGACATAGACAGGCTACCACCACTACAGTACGACTCTCATGCACCCACCTACTCGCTCTCTCATCAAGAGAGGAATAGGATCATTCGTCAGGAGATATGGCATACATACATACAGAGGACATGGGTGAGCCCTAGGGGTACATTGCCACCGAAAATGCTCTACTACCGCGAGCATTTTCTACATATATCACGCACGGGCTTTATCGAGATTCCGAGATACATGCAGACCTACCTTCCCCACCACCTACGAGTCGTCATTGGGCAGCTCCGGGTTTCATCACATCAGCTCGAGATTGAGAGGGGTCGGTCCAGGGGAGTCCCCCGTGAGGAGAGGTGGTGCCCAGTATGCCAGATTGTAGAGAGTGAGGAGCATTTTGTTATCAGATGTCAAGCATACTTAGACCTACGAGCACAGTTCCAGATCGAGGAGTCATTCCAGCTGTGCATGACTATGGGAGACCAGAGACGCTTGGGATGCTTTCTCACAGCAGCATACGAGAGGCGAGAGCGGTCACTACAGCACATACATCAGCCACGGGTGAGTACCCAACAAACCATTACCCAGTTCTTTCAGCAAGTTGAGCTACATCAGAGAGGTCCATCTATAGGGCTCACGCTCCACCAGGCAGCAGCACAGAGAGCACGGCGCCGACCACGCATGGGCGGATAGCGTCGACCACGACTATATCAGGAGGATGTCTCACGCATCAGGATTGCCTACGACCACATGATGGAGCATAGGCGTACCACCACCCCCTCGGTTGTCTTCCTTCAGGAGGCACTCAGACCACCACCGATGTACCACATACTACACCCACCTCCACCCATCACTTGTCGCTAGGGCGTTTTACTCACATTTTGGATCCCCCCATGTATTAGGTGGCCACTATCTGCAGAGTCAGAGCCACGTCTCCCCAGCCTTTTCCAGCCCTATATAGCTTTGTGTAGCGATATACCTTTTATTTCATTTTATCTTCTACACAGGGTTACTACACTTGTACATGGTTTTTGTCTCATAGGCCAAGTTTGGCCTCGAGAAGACGTTAATATGACTTTCTTTCTTTCTCTCTCTCTCTCTCTCTCTCTCTCTCTCTCTCTCTCTCTCTCTCTCTCTCTCTCTCTCTCTCTCTCTCTCTCTCTCTCTCTCTCTCTCTCTCTCTCTCTATATATATATATATATATATATATATATCTCTCTCTCTCTCTCTCTCTCTCTCTCTCTCTCTATATATATATATATATATCTATATATATATCTATATCTATCTATCTATCTATATATATATATATATATATATATATATATATATATATATATATATATATATATATCTATATATATATATATATATATATATATATATATATATATATATATATATATATATATATATAGATAGATAGATAGATATAGATATATATATATATATATATATATATATATATATATATATATATATATATATATATATATATATATATATATATATATATATATATATAGATGATGAGCGATGGTGGCGTTCTGCTCAGCGGTCGCGTTCTTCTTAGCGTTTTCTGCTTGGTGTATGTACAGAAATGTAGTTTAGGGTTCGCGTTCGCATAGCTCTCAGTAGATTTCTGCTCGGGTTCGTCAGTTTAGGGTTTACTTCGAGCTGCTGCTGCGTGAGTCTTTCTGTCTTCTCGAGTTCGAGAGAAGCTCAGATTATAAAGGTTTACAGAAGAAGGAACAAGCTTTTTAGGGTTTGCACTTTTCACAGCAGATCAGTTCGTAGATTAGGGGAATTCGATTTCGGTGTTGACAGCGTTTTATTTAGAGAGTGTGCAGCGACCAAGTAAATAATGGACATGGTTCAGGTTTCAGATATACAGAGCACGCAACCAGTTATGGATTCTCTTCCTCATCAGTCTTCACAAGTTCGTGATGTTCCTCAATCTCCTCTGGCAAATGTCGTGGATGTGGACAGGTTGAAATGCATGATGGAAGATGCGCTTACTCATGACGAGAATGTGCAGGGAGATTTAAATGTTGACGTAGATCCGTCTTTGATTTGGGAGTCGGCATTGATGTTTCACGAGAAAGGCTTACTTCTCTTCTTCACTTCCCAAATTCCGTTGGCAGCTGATGTAGCTTTTGCTATTAATGCTAATGTGGGCAAGGATGTGGTAGATAAAGTCTTCTACTCGGGGCATGGATTATTTGAAGTTGTCTTTAATGATAATGGCATTAAATTGCAATTTCTAGAGCAGCAGACGGTTTTCGGTTTTCTTGTGTGGTCTAATTGCGCATGTGTTTCCATGGAAGCCGGTTAAGTAAATGAAAGAAGAGCTGTTGTATAAGTGCCCGGTGTGGGTGGAGCTTGTGGATTTGCCTTCATTTTTGTGGGTCAATATTGGTAATGTGGCCAAAGTTCTTGGCAAGGTGTTATATACGCCCTTGATTTCTACGCCGAATAAGAATAGAATATGTGTGCTTTGGAATACCTATAGACCTTTTCCCAAAACTCTTAGAATAAATATGCCAGGTGTTGGTAGAATTGTCATTTACCTCAAGTGGGGCAACATGGCTAGTTCAAGCTTCCATTGTGGGAATCTAGGACATTATTCCAAGAATTGTACTTCTTTGAAAACTGATGGTGTTAACCTTGTTCCCACTTGTCCTGGGAGTAAAATATTGGT
>CM035406.1:129476763-129529263 GCA_020310875.1 Ceratopteris richardii
TGTGGTGAAGCCCTCCCTTTATAGGTTTTCAAAGGCGGTGATCTATGGCAGTTGCAAAATGATGATATCATCATGATGTCATCAATCCAAAATGGGACCTTCGAATATCAGAATCGAACAAGTAAACAGTCAATCTTAGGGTTTTGGCACATTCCGGACGCAATGGAAGCGTTGGTTTCTCCTAATTCCGAACCAATCATGAGATATAGGATTCACATGGAATCTGAGGTTCAGGATGGTTTCCTTCTTTGTCCATGACATCACCTCCCCCTGAAGCGACGAGTTCCACGAGGAGCGGTTATCTGACTCTGAGATCTTCTAAAACTTGAATCTTCATAGCTCTTGGTCTTTGTAGAGTTCTTGATATGTGGTTCTGGAACATGATGATGATGGATATCCATGATGAAACTGGAAAGGGTTTGTAGTATATCTAGGTGTAGAATCAAGGCCATGATTCTCATGATGGGTAGTGCTCCTCTTTTGATTCTGATTATGATACTTCTGATGTGGGATGGTGATTGTAGAAGTCCTAATTCCAACTTGCTTCTTTTTCTTGAAACATTTGAATACCATATGATCATGATCTCCACAATAAAAGCATAATCCATTGTCTTTCCGATGTTTTCTTTTCTTTTGTGTAAGTCGTATGACGCTAATGTTATCCAACTGCATGGGTTCTGGTTGAGATTCTTCCAATATATGTTGTTGAGGAACTGAGGTAAACTTGTAATCTCGATCGTGAACAAAAATCTTCTTCTCTTGCTTTCTCTCAAACAACCTATTGTCACACTCAATTGCTTGATTCATGAATTCATTCAAAGTATTTACCTTGGGCATGGTTAACATGAGGTCCTTGACATCATCACATAAGCCCCATCGAAATTGGTTGATAAAATAATCCTCGCGCCATGTGAGATCACAAATTACTTGTCTGAATTCTGATGCATAGGTAGACGCAAGCCTATTTCCTTGATGTAGCTTCCTTAGCTTTGTTTCGGAAACACGTGAACAATTGGTATCTCTAAATGAAGATGTGAACTCTCGAATAAAGGCCTTGAAATCGTGCAAAATATCCATATCCTTCTCAAGGATAGGTGCAAACCATGAAAGAGCAGGACCACAAAATAGAGTTCCTATGAGTCCTACTTGAGAAGCATCATCTGGGTACCTGTCTGGTTGCATCCTTATGAATAGCTTCACTTGTTGCACAAATCCTCGAAACTTTGATCTTGACCCATCAAATTTCTCAAGCATGCTCACTTTTGGACTTTTCTTCATGTTAATTGTCATGGGGGTACTTGAAGAAGATTGACTTACAATGATCTGGAGCTCTTGGATTTGCCTTTGAAGTTCTGTGATTACGTCTTGAATATTTTGTTGTTGAATCCTTTGTTGGTTTTCTCGTATCTCTTGGACTTGTTGTTGAATGACTTTAAGTGCAGAAAAAAATTCTTCTCGAATAATCTCCATGGTGCCTTCTCTAGATGAAGGTAGTCTTGCCAAAATGTCAGGGGAGCACTAGATTGTGCTCTCTGACTACACTAGACAAGATTTCGGAAATACACTTCTAATTACAAGACCACCCCTCTAGGGAAAATGATACAAGAATACGTAACTGATACAAGACGTCCCACAACCCGGGACCAATAAGTATGGAAAACTGGACTAGAGATGATATAGGAGATCCCACAACCCAAGATCGTAAGTATGGAACAAGATATCTGGATTACAAGAACTCCCTTGTGGGAGATGAACTAGATACAAGAAAGAACTTGACAAGATCTCGTACTACGAGATTACAAGAGGACAAGACAAGATGTCCAAGAACTAGACTAGACAGTACTAGAACAAGAAACAAGACAAGAACTGGAACTAGAACTTGGAGAGTACTTACTTTGCGGTCACGACTCCTTGAGCTCCCAAGACTGGTATTGGCAAGCCTGAGAATGAATGTAGTGAAGCCCTCCTTTTATAGGTTTTCAAAGGCGGTGATCTATGGCAGTTACGAGATGATGATATCATCATGATGTCATCAATCCAAAATGGGACCTTCGAATATCATAATCGAGCAAGTAAACAGTCGATCTTAGGGTTTTGGCACATTCCGGATGCAATGGAAGCATTGGTTTCTCCTAATTCCGAACCAATCATGAGATACAGGATTCACATGGAATCTGAGGTTCACGATGGTTTCCTTCTTTGTCCATGATACAAAGTGTACATGAAGTTCCGCACCAACAACACTAGGACCGAAATCAAGTTTTACCAAATACATACAATGCATTCTTGAGAGTAAGAATACCTCCATTTGTGACCATAAGCTAAATTTCTCCAACTCCAATAATAGAATAAGAAACATTGTTTGCGCATACATGTTCTTTCTTGGTTGCATCTTTCAAAGATACAAAAAATATTTTGCATGAAGTGATATGCTTTGGAAAAATACTATCAAATAACCAATCTGGATTACGCATCAGCTTCATTCACAATCATACATATAGAATGTGATGATGAATCATAATGAATTATGACATGTAATAACACATTCCCAAACATCTTTAGTAACATTAGCTTCGTCATTCTTTGCATCGGATGTATTCTCAACAATAGAGATATCAAATTCTTTCTTCGTTTTATTATAGGCTCAGAAAGCTTTCTACATTCATCAATGGTATGTCCAAGCTTTTGACAACATTTGCGTCTCTTCTTCTCTTACATATCAACATCAAGAGAGAAAGACATGGAAGAGGAAGATCCAGGCTTTTGTTTTGATGAACCAAAAGCTAAACCATACTTGCTTTTACCCTTTTGTGTAATAGAAGTGCTTGCATCCCCTCATGCAAACCGCCTGCTTCAATTCACTCTTGATTGCTCTTCTTGCAAAAGAGACGGCACAACCTCATCAAAATTATACATATTTGGATTCCTTTTGCAAGCAAACGAAGTGTAATAGAAAATCTTTGAAATGATTCTGGAAATCCTTTGAGTAAGTGGACTACCAAAAGTAGACACTCACTCCAATCCAAGTACTTTGTCTTGTTCCTTATCCTATCTTGACTTCTAATCCTTTTGTCAAATTGAGTGAAGATATTTAACCTTATACATTGAGCTTTGCTTCCATCATCAAGGTTCAAGACTTTGTTCTAATAGATTTGCAACTTCTTTACCTTGTAATCAGATTTATCATACAAATCTATTAGAACAAAGTCTTGTAGACTTATAATCGCCAATACTTTATCCAACAAGTCTTATGAACAAGAATGTCTTGAACTTTAGTTGCATTATGATTGTATTTAGTCTTGTCTCCATTGGACAATGTTCCCAAAACATCAATGACTTATCTGTTTTCTTGAGCACATAATGACATGTAACTATAGATGCCCAAACATCTTGAGCAACATAAGCTTCATCATTCTTTGTGTTGGATGTATTCTAGTAATAGAAAGGTTCAAGATTTTATTCTAATAGATTTGTAACTTCTTTACCTTATAATCAAATTTATCATACAAATCAACTTGAAATCGCCGATACCTTATCCAATAAATATTACGACCAAGAATGTCTTGAAACTTCGATTGCATTATGATTGTATTTAGTCTTGAATCCATTGGACAATGTTCCGAAAACATCAATTATTTATTTGTTTTCTTGCGCACATGATGACATGTAACAACACATGCCCAAACATCTTGAGCAACATTAGCTTCATCATTCTTTGCATTGGATGTATTCTCAACAATAGAGATGCTTGATTCTTTCTTCTTTTCATCACGCATGGCAAGCATTCATCAATGGTATGTCCAAGCTTTCGACAATACTTGCATTCGTTCTTCTTTTGAAAATCAAAATCAAGAGAGAAAGAAGTGGAAGAGGAAGATTAAGGCTTTGGTTTTGATGAACCCAAAGTTGAATCATACTTGGCTTTACCATTCTATGTAATATCAAGTGCTTGCATCCCCTAGAGCAAAGTGCTTCTATTAACTCTTGATTGCTCTTCTTGCAAAAGAAGAGACACAACCTCATCAGAAGTATACATATTTGGATTTCCTTCTGCAACCAACTAAAGTTAGCAATAAAGCTTTGAAAAGATTTTGGCAATCTTTTGAGAAATGTAGAAATGAGTGACGCATTCGGGATAATATCATCAACCTTTCCAATTGTATAAAGGCATAACCTTGTAATGGAACCTCAAGAGGGGAATACCAAAAGTAGATGCTTAATTGCATGTCACCTAAAATTCCAATCCAAGTATTGTCTTCTTCCTTATCCTATCTTGACTTCTAGTCCTTTTGTCAAATTGAGTGAAGACATTTACCCTTCCACATTGAGCTTTGGTTCCATCATCAAGGTTCAAGACTTCGTTCTAATAGATTTGCAACTTCTTTACCTTGTAATCAAATTTATCATACAAATCAACTTGTAATCGCCAATACCTTATCCAAGAATGTATTGAATTTTAGTTGCATTATGATTGTATTTAGTCTTGTCTCCATTGGACAATGTTCACATAACATCAATTATTTATGTATTATCTTGAGCAATAATGACACACAACAACTAATTCCCAAACATCTTGAGCAACATTAGCTTTCAACAATAACTGCATTTCTTCTTTCTATCAAAAGAGAAAGAAGTGGAAGATTGAGGCTTTGGCTTTGATGAACCCAAAGTTGAATCATACTTGCTATTGCCCCTTTGTGTAATAGCAATGCTTATATTCCCTCGAGACAAACCACTTCAATTCACTCTTGATTGCTCGTCTTACAAAAGAAGAGACACAACCTCATCAAAAGTATACATATTTGGATTTTCTTTCGAAACCAAATCAAGTGTAGTAGCAAAGCTTTGAAAAGATTATGGCAATCCTTTGAGTAATGTAGAAATGAGTGATGCATTCGGAATGATTTCAACAACCTTTCCAATTGTGTAAAGGCGTAACCTAATGGAACCTCAAGAGTGGACTTCCAAAAGTAGACACTCAATTTCATGTCACATAAAACTCCAATCCAAGTACTTTGTCTTGTTCCTTATTCTATCTTGACTTCTAGTGCTTTTGTTAAATTGAGTGAAGACATTCAATCTTACACATTGAGCTTTGGTTCCATCATCAAGGTTCAAGGCTATGTTTTAATAGATTTGCAACTTCTTTACCTTGTAATTGGATTTATCATACAAATCAACTTGTAATCACCAATACCTTATCCAACAAGTCTTACAACCAAGAATGTCTTGAATTTTAGTTGCGTTATAATTGTATTTAGTCTTGTCTCCATTGGACAATGTTCCCAAAATACCAATTACTTAAATGTTTTCTTGGGCACATAATGACATGTGACAACAAATGTTGAGACATCTTTTGCAACATTAGCTTCATCATTCTTTGCATTGGATGTATTCTAAACAATACAGATACCTAATTCTTTCTTATTTTCAATATGCTTAGTAAGCTTCTACATTGATCGATTATATGTCCAAGCTTTCAACAATACGTGCATCTCTTCTTCTTTTGCATATCACCATCACGAGAGAAAGAAGTGGGAGAGGACGCTTGAGGCTTTGGCTTTGATGAACCCAAAGCTGAACCATACTTACTTTTACCCTTTGTATTATAGCAAGTGCTTGCATTCCCTCAAGCAAACCACTTCTATCAGACATTGGTCTACAGAGACCACCCCATGTGTGTGTGGGACAAGGGCCAGCCATAGCCAAGGTCCCAAACTCAGGGGATATCCTAAAGTTTTCAATGGTAATGGGGATGAGTGTTGCATGATGGCCACGTGGCGGCACTAGACTATTCGAGATCATTGCTATTTTGAATACAAGTGGATATAATGGATGGGAGGAGAGTGGCACACACATCATTCACTAGTCTTTGATTTTCATACTTTGAGAGATTCTAGCTCTCACATTTGGTAATCAGAGCATCCTTTTGGAAGCTCTCTTAAGAAAGAAGAGTTTTTTTCCGGAAAAAAATCGACGCCTGAGATTTCTGAGCTTGATCGCCTTGGGATTTGGAAGATCATCATCGTGTGATCGTGAGGCCGCTGCCGACGAGTAGCAGAGAACTTTTGTCGAAGCAAAAAGAGGTGGAAGTAAGCTCGTGAGCTTCAACCCACTACATAGCACAAAGCTCACCTGCCCAGAATGCCCGCCCGGACCTCCAGGGCGGCTACCAGCGTTCAAACCTATATAGAGCTTCAAACTTCGTTGATTGACATCAAGGACCCTCGTTCCAACACTTCTTTGACTCAATTATCATCAGGAGACTATTGAAGAAGCAAGAAGAGTGTGTGGATCACTTCCAGCACCTCCACACACCTGCACACCAAGCTTTTGGACCTTAAGATAAGTTTTTCTGGTCAATTTTAATGCATACTTGCTCTCTTCATGCATCATGTTGCACATAGGACAAGCATTTTGCATGGCATACATGATATACGATTAGCTAGAAGCTTGTTAAGCTTTGCACTTTGCGTGGAAGTAGTGTTGCAGGTATAGGTAGCACTTGGTTTTGCAAGTACAGCAAGGAAAATATAAGAACTTGCGACGTTCTTATTGTGATACCGTGCCGCAAGCACGAGGGTTATTGCAAGGGTGTGTAGTGCCCTTTGGTTTACTGTGTATATATTGTGCCTGCAGGAACCGTTTATTTGGAGGAGTGCGTGTAGTGCACTTGGTTTTGTTTTTTCTCATTTTCAGTTTTACGCCGTTATGCTGCTAAAATTTTTAAGATTTAGCATGCATATGCATAAAAAGTAGATAAAGCATACTAAGTTTTTGTTATTTCCTTTCTGCAAAGGCTTGTGATTTGTCGATTTCCAATGCCACTTGGATATCTTAGGTGTACATAGAGCGTAAAAACCTTAAAACAAAAACATAAAAATCATAAAAACATAAAAAAAAGACCTACACTTTATCCTAGCATGGAATCAAGACCCTCTTCACCAATTAGGACCCTCTTCACCAATTAGGACTGATACACTCATGGATGAGTGCACTTCAAACCCCATAAACACCATGAGTGCTAGGAGAGCACATTTAGAGATCGCACTTCACGACATCTTCGAACACGTGCATGGTTCCAAAAAAGAAAAAGTGACGCCTGAGACCGAGTTGCTAGGGATGGAAGTAGATGCTCCAGGCGAGCATCAACCTCTAGAAGTCCCTAGAGATAGCATACTAGTCAGAGAAGCCTGGTGGTAGCTTAAGGACCTTAAGTCGCCTAGATATCACGACTTGACTAGTGCAAGGACTTCCAATGTTGTTGAGCAGTGGCTAAGCAAGTGGAAGCACTGCTTCCGCTTATACCAAATCGTGGACGATAGGCATAAGATTCAACAAGCCACTTATAACCTTATGGATGTCGCCCATAGGTGGTGGCGTAAGATAGAACAAGACAAGAAAGAGCCCACAACTTGGGAACAGTTTAAAGTCTTGTTCTACAATAACTTTGTACCACCTGACGCGAGTTCTAGAGCACTAGACACGTGGCTCTTCATCGGTCAAAAGAACCAAACCATTCACGGGTACTCGAATAAGTACAAAAAGGTACTTCTTAAAGTACCTGATACTATTCCAAAGTTTCTCCAAGTCCACAAGTTCGTCTTGGGGCTTAGAGAGACTATTAGACCTTTAGTGAG
Organism: Ceratopteris richardii; assembly: GCA_020310875.1. Classification (NCBI taxonomy): domain Eukaryota; kingdom Viridiplantae; phylum Streptophyta; class Polypodiopsida; order Polypodiales; family Pteridaceae; genus Ceratopteris; species Ceratopteris richardii. The sequence goes on from CM035406.1 coordinate 129,484,404, forward strand.
GAAGGCGAGGTGTCACACCTTGGCACAGGCCATGGAGATGGCTTTAGTCTATGAGGATAGCCACAAAGACATAGGCTCTCAGGGTCACAGGTCCTAATGGACTACGATGAGCCGACCTTCTTTATCTACTCCTAGTTTGATCAGTGCACAACCTCAGAAAGAGGCTACGCAAGTGCACATGATCAAGACAGTTTCAGGAGGTAAAAGGGAAGTGTATGCTCTCGCTGAGAGGGCATTAATAAGTCATCACCCCTCAGCAGAAAGAGAAGGCAATGAAAGAGGGGTTATGCTATGGGTATCTAGGGAAGCATCTTTTCAAGGATTGTCCTAAGAAAAAGAAAATAGAAGCCACCATAGTTATTAATCCCACTCAGACAGGGAGTGATGGAAATGAGGAGTTTGGAGATTCCCCATCCCAGATATCATCTCCCTTAGTGGCCATGACGGTCACAAAGAAGGTTCCTACTGTGCCAGATGTTGTGCTTTTGTCAGTGGCACAGAAAGGATACCTGTTCCCAGACATCGAGCTCATTGTCATGAGAGGACAGCCTATCAAGGTACTCTTTGACATTGGATCGACACATAATGTGATTAGTTCCCGACTAGTCAAGAGGCTACACTTAGAGACTGTGTAATCAGATTATGCCTACACAGTAGAGTTAGCCGATAGGAAGGGAACTTAGACTTGGGACCGACGAGTAGTTGGTTTGCCCATTCAGATCCAATCCTATGAGGAAAGACTGGATTTCGAGATAGCTAGACAGGCACGTTTCGATGTAGTCCTAAGTAAGAAGTGGTATGCTAAGAAACGACCAATCATTGACTTTGCTTCGGATCTGTGCCAGTTTGAGCATGAGGGGAGGCAACTATTCATCCGTGGAGAGCCAGATCTCAAAGAGACTCGATTGGTAACTGCTACGAAGTTGCCAAGATTGATTGTAAGTATATTTATTTTCTTTATTTTGTGTATTCGTCATGTATTATGATGGATTCATGAAGTCATGGAAACTCTAGTTGGAATGCTCAAGCACTTTCAAAGAAAGTAAAGAGCAAAATTCCAAGAGTTATTCTTGAAAGAATTACCTTCAGATTTACCTCCTTGCACGAACATTGAGCATAGGATCGAATTGGTACTAGGAGCGAGTCCGGCTGCTCGACCACCATTTCGAATGAGTTTGCAGGAGGAGAATGAAGTATGTGAGGTAATGGACGAGTACTTGCAGAAAGGGCCGATCAAACACAACTATTCGCCCTTTGGAGCACCAGTTCTTCTCTTGAAGAAGAAAGATGGATCTTATGGGATGTGCGTCAACTACCGAGCACTCAATAAGATTACCATCAAGCATAGATATCCCATGCCCAGGATAGATGATCTTTTAGATGCTCTAAGTGGAGTCGTTGTATATAGCAAAATAGATCTAAAGAGTGGCTACCATCTGATTAGGGTAAAAGATCATGATGTATATAAAAAACAGCTTTCAAGATCCGTTTTGGCATTATGAGTACTTAGTCATGCCATTTGGTTTGACTAATGCACCCGCTACTTTTATGATGTTAAGGAATGATATTCTAGGATCATTCATTGGAAAGTGTGCTTTGGATTTTGTTGATGATTTGCTAGTGTATACTAGGTCTGTTCATGAGCATGAAAGTCATTTGAGGTTAGTATTAAATAAATTAAAAGAAAATCAGTTGTATGTAAATCCAGAAAAGACTCAATTGTTTCTTCCAAAGATAGAGTATTTGGGGCATGTGGTATCGATTGATGGGGTTCAAATGGATCCCAAGAAGGTCTCAGTTATTCTAGCTTGGCCTCCTCCTCATGATGAGGGGCAGTTATGATCGTTTCTAGGACTTTCCAGTTTCTATCAAAAATTCATCTCTTCTTATTCGTCAAGACTCAATAGCAGCACCTATGACAAACTTGCTTCGAGGCAAAGTTCCATTTGCATCGAAGCAAGAGCAACAAGAAAGTTTTGACACTTCGAAACAAGCTGTTTTAGAAGCTCCTATACTCAAAGTGGTAGATCCACAGAAACCATTTGAGTTAGAGACAGATGCTAGTATAGCCATAGGGGCAATTTTGAGCCAAGATGGCACGCCAATAGCTTTTGAAAGCAAGAAATTGAGTAGTGCACAATGCAATTGGCCAATGCATGATAGGAGTTGTATGCAGTGGTGCATGCCCTTAAAGTCTGGAGACACTATCTTTATGATGCAGACTTTAAGGTATACACAAATCACCGTACACTCAAGTACTTTTATAGTCAGCCAAATCTTCGAGGTAGACAAGCTCATGCAGGAGTTTCACGTGGAAATCTTGTATAGAAGAGGCAAAGAGAATATAGTAGCTCATGCATTATCACGAATAGTGTATCGAATGAGCTTTACAATTCTAGAAAGCTCATTGCTTCAAGAAATAAAGGAAGCCCAGATGGAAGATCCACATTTGTTACAGATTATTAAAGCCATCAATGATGACTCTATCATAGGAGACGAGGGAGTTCGAGCTGTTACTTCCCCTAGCGGAGCAAACAAGTCCTGTCTGTATTCCGATTTCTCAAAAGAGAATGACACAGTCAAACGGAACGAAAAGGTTTGCATACCAGATTCCCAAAATTCGAGAAGAAACGTCATGCATGATAACCATGATGTTCCATGCGCAGGGCATCCTAGTGTTGACAAGACAATACAACTTGTTAGAAGAACATTTTAGTGGCTTGGATTAGCCAGAGATGACCACAATTATGTTCAGCAATGCTTTATGTGTCAAGTCAACAAGGCAGAAAGGATAAAGACTCAAAGTCTTTTACATCCCTTACAAATTCAAGATCATAATTCGGACAGTGTATCCATGGACTTCATAGTCGGGTTACCGAGGACCCAAACGAAGCGGGATACTATCCTAGTTTTGGTAGATAGATTGAGCAAGATGGCTCATTTCATACCCACGCGGAGTTGTTTGTCCAGCATGTCTTCAAATTGCATGGGTTACCGACATCCATAGTTTCAAATAGGGATGTCAAATTAACCGGACACTTTTGAAAGTTTGTATTTCACAAACTAACGGTGTCATTAAAAATGAGTAGTGGTGATCAACTAGAGACATATGGTCAGACCAAGAGGGTCAACCAGATTCTAGAGGACATGTTGAGGGCATATGTGTCTGAGAGGCAAACAGATTGGGATAGTTACTTGCCACTAGTAGTGTTTGCTTATAACAATAGACCACATAAAGTGACAAGAATGTCTCCTTTTGAGATCAACTATGGCATGAGTCCCACTCCTCCCAGTACCATAGGAATGCCAAAGAAATGTCCTAGTTCTTCAGAGTTCTTAGCGAACGCAAATTTAGAAATAGCTAAAGCCATGATCCAACATGCAGTTGATAGGGCAAAAGAGTATGCTGACCTAGAGTCTTTGAAGAAGGAGATAGAGTTTATCTTCAAGTGCCAACTAGATCTACTTCACTATCTTCACTATCCATAGGGAAGTGTGGTAAACTTTCACCAAGGTTTTGTGGACCTTGGAAGATAGTAAAGAAGCTTAGTGATGTTGCATACCGATTAGAGCTTCCTCTAGATTGCAGAGTCCATCCAGTGTTTGATGTCAATAAACTTAGAAAGTATATTTCCAGGTAGGACAATCTAATAGAGGGTATTGTTTATTTGCAAGAAAGTGATAGCACATATCATTCTCCGGATAGGATACTAGATCAGAGACAAAAGCGGTTGAGAAACCGAGCCATCCAGGAGTATCTAGTAGCCTGGAGAGGATTACCACTTACTAACTCTACTTGGGAATCAGAAGCTCTGGTCCGCAAGTACTTTCCCTCATTCATCATTGAGGACAATGATCTTTAGAAGGGGGAGAGAGTGTCAGACATTGGTCTACAGAGACCACTTCATGTGTGTGTGAGACAAGGGCCAGCCATAGCCAAGGTCCCAAGTATCCTAAGGTATTCAATGGTAATGGGGATGAGCGTTGCATGATGGCCATATGGCGGCACTAGACCATTCCAGTGGCACACAAATCATTCACTAGTCTTTGATTTTCAAGCTTTGAGAGTTTCTAGCTCTCACAACTTCTATTCACTCTTAATTGCTCTTCTTGCAAAAGAAGAGAGACAACCTCATCAAAAAATTATACATATTTCTATTCCTTTTGCAACCAAACGAAGTGTAGTAGTAGCAAATCTTTGAAAAGATTTAGCAATCCTTTGAGTAATATAATAATGCGTGATATATCCGGGATGACATCATCAATCTTCCCAATTGTGTAAAGGCATAATCTTGTAATGGAGCCTCAAGAGTGAACTACCAAAAGTAGACACTCAATTTCATATCATATAAAACTCCAATCCAAGTTCTTTGCCTTGTTCCTAACCCTATCTTGACTTCTAGTCCTTTTATCAAATTGAGTGAAGAAATTTAACCTTACACATTGAGCTTTGGTTCCGTCATCAAGGTTGAAGTCTTTGTTCTAATAGATTTGCAACTTCTTTACCTTGTTATCAGATTTACCATACAAATCAACTTCTAATCGCCAATACCTTATCCATTTAGTCTTACAACCAATAATGTCTTCAACTTTAGTTGCATTATGATTGTATTTAGTCTTGTTTCTGTCGGACAATGTTCCCAAAACATCAATCATTTATCTTTTTGCTTGGAAAGAGCATCCAAGACAAAAGAGTCTGCCTCCTAAATTATTTTGATAATTGAAGAACCTTTTGAGTTGATTCTTTCCTTTTTTTAAAAAGGCCAAAAGACTCTTAAATGAGATTTATTCATGATATTAAATGTGCGACTTCTACTCTCAAATAAGAGCAATTCTCATCTTCTCATCATCATGCACCTAACTTGCAAAGAGCGATATGTTTGAATCACACGGAAAAATGTTCTCTAAAAAGAAGCATACAAATGGAAGACTTCTGTGAATAAAGTGAATGTTCCAACCATACAAAGAATGTTTTAAGAGTCAAAAAGCACATGAACTCGGATTTAAAATTCACTCGTGATATATGTTTCTTTGAATTTAGCAGCTAGCAGGCGTTTGAGAAGGATAGAAAACATTCCCAAGTTGCAATGGCTGACTATCATTTTCATATGCTTCGACTAAGCTTGATTGGTATAAATGTGGGTATCAACTCCAGTTTAATGGATAATTTTCCGCATGAAGCAACCAAACAACTCAAATATGGAGAAGCAAACAAAGACACTGCTTCACAAGTATAATCCAAGGTACCCGCATTGCTCTGCTCATTGATGTCTAGGAAATACGTACTATAGGAAAAAAGCCATTGAAGGCAGTGAAAGGAATGTAAATGTACACTGATGGGATCTATGCCGCTGCAAATTCTGTATTATTACAAACTACTATGATCGACAGCAATGAGAACCATTGTATTTTATTCTCGTGTGAACAAATATCATATTATGGCTTCTCAACTCAATTTGTGGTAACAGCAATAAATAACTTATGAGCACGTCGCTACTGCAGCTATAGACAAGATAATAATACTAACATGCACTTTGGGTAAACGATATGCAACTAACGTAGCGTTCCTAGAAAGCAGGTCGTGGAACTGAGTGCATGCATATAAGCGCATTAGCATTGTATGAAAAATAACCTTTTTTTTTAAGCTTAGTCCAATCAGTGCAGTCAACTACTTGAAGACGGAATCATGGACGTGTGAAAAACGACGATTGCGCTCGCGTGTTTTGTATTAATGCCGGATCTGATACTAAATGTAACATTAGCACTGTGACAACCCAATCGGGGTCGCAAACGAAAATAGGCACCTGCAGAATAAAGCTTTAGAGACATGTATCTATATCATAGGACATGAGTCGTGACTTTCCCTCTGAGAAACGGGAACCCGAGGAATGAGAAAAAACGAAGAAACTCCGACGAGGAAGTACCTTCTGGATTATCTCTGTGGTAACATTATGAGCTGGGTAGGCCCCCATGTGGGCCTGCATCTGATGCTGCTGCATGGTGAGTGGAAAATCGGTCCGGAGGAAAGGACTGAGACAGCGGAGTAAGCTCGACGCACAAAAAGGAGAGGAAACCCACCACAGGGATGGCGACAAAGACAGGTTGGTATGAGGATGAGAAGACAAGAGTCACTGTCCTCAGGTGACTGCGTGCGGATGTTCCCTGAAGATCGGATGATCTCTCTTTGACTGGCCCCTCTTGTTGGTTTATTGAGGTGCTTCTTTCTTCCTCACTTGCTCTCCCCCGCTCCTTTCAGGGCCCCTCTCACCTTAACGTTTGCTCACGTACTCTAACGACACAATGGATCAGGGTACGCTACGGCTTAGGGTTGGAAGCTTGGATTCTGGATAAAGAGGGAGAGGCATTCAACTCTGCAGTCACTCCGGCACCATTCTAAACAGCAGAAATTTCAGCGCCAACCATCCGTATATAGTAGAGTAAAACCTGCAGATTCAAGGCCGATCTCGAAGTGAGAACATCGGCACATTCTTCGTGGGATCATAAGGAGTGTGGATCCCGATAGCAATGTGCATGAATTCTCTTTTGTTTGATACTCACGTCACTATCATGGAAAAAGGAGAGTTTTTTGTCATGTAGAATTCATTCACAATTGTAAAGACTAAACCATTTTCATGGTCAAATCAATGCTCCCTTGTTCGATATCAGTTGTTGCATGTCTATACGCAAGAGCAAACCCTTTTCATGGTCAAATCAATGCTCCCTCATAATGAGTTGTTGAATGTCTTTGCTTTGTTCCATGCATAGGGCTCTAAGCTCCTCACTTAAGTTGATCATGTCAAACTCCAAAGAAACAAGACTTAAATGAGGAGATCTTGAGAGGCCTTGAGAAGAATGAGGCGGCCTTAGAGGTTTGTGCTCCTAGAACTAAAAAAAATGCATGTGCTTCCAACTTCTCTTTTTGTACAAAGATATTACGAGATACATATGGTGGGAAATAGCTTTTTTATTAGGTTGGATCCCTAGATATTAGGTGCCTGACTTCCTTAAAGTTAGCTTCCTTTGTTTTTTTTCAAAGGGGAAAGCACCCAAAACAAACACTAACATAAGTAAAGTTTTGCTTTTCCAGCTCGAATAGCATCAAATACATGAAAGGGCTTGCATTGTGACTGTATCAAATGAACCCGCAATGTCATGAGGGTGCCCTTTCCATTTTTTAAGTTTGATTTGATTCCTTGGACAAGAGAAGGTACAAAATGCTTATAACCAAAAATAAATAAAATATTATATTTCTTATAACAGCATTAATACGAAAAAAGTATGATACAAGAGCCCACTATGAAAACGGATTACAAAAATCTTTTGATTATCTTCTCATTCTCATCAAGAGAACCCATATCAGAATCTATGTCACTTGGTGAGTGGGCTAAGACAAATATGTATTCTCCACTAGTACCGAGGGTACATATAAAGTAGTTCCACAATAGTGCATGTTCTTCCATATAATTCCTTTGGATCCTGTTGTGGAAGGAACTCCATAGCCTGCACACAAACTAGAAAACTAACTAGCCAAGCTCACACTAGGAAAGAGAGATGTGTTTCCACCCAACCAACCCCTCCAATATATATAGCTCCAAGTCCAAGGGGGTAAGTCCCTCTCAAGGGGACATGTGTACCTTCCATCACATGGGTCCCTAAGGTGGTCACATGGTTTCCAAGCTTAGGATATCACATGAAATCACATGAAATCACATGGCTTCTAAAAGAAGACTCTCCAAGCTCTCACGTACAAACCAAGTGGCTAGGAGAAGCTTCCAATCAAGCCTAAGGTACTCAACCTTAGAGAATTAGCCCTAAGATTCAAGACCCTTCTAAAAGGGATAAATAAACCATAAATGCAAAGGGTTTCACACCTAGAAACCCAAGGGTTCTACCCCTTAGACCCATGTAATTATACAACATTCTCCCCCCCTTAAAAGCATTTCCGTCCTCAGAAATGAGTGGAGATATATACCTTGGGGTATTCCCCCGTGCTCCATGATCAATCTCAAGCATCATGGCTTTCATCTCTCTAAGTCCACCTCTTAATTTGAAAGGGGAATTCTACCTCGATTGAATCTAAAAAGAGGAGAATCCATGTGTGGTCTAATTCCCTGCCCCAATCATTCAAAGTTCCATCTAGTTTGCATACAAAAAAGAACTGAATCGAATGTAAAGTATGGAAAGAATGAAAAGGGTGGAAGAGAACATCCCTACCTATTTCCTTTGTTTAAGCCATGTGTCATCTGGGTCTCCAAAGCTCAAACATGTGGATTAGGTGGACTCAAAGTGACGTCAGCTAAATTGCTACCTTGGTCCATCTCTTTGCACCACTTGTGCATGGACCTAGCAAAATAGATGAATGCTACTTAAGGTTTCCTTATCAGATTCATCTGTCAAGTCAGAATCCAACTTGTTCTGAAAGGAAGATGAATCTTTTATAATCCCTGCCCAAATTACTTCCTCTTAGATGTACACATACTTTGTACCTTTAGGCTTAGTAAAATGGGTGGATTTTACTGTTTACAATTCACCTCCAAACATAGAGGGGAATCTATTTTTATAATTCCTTGCCCAACCAATAGAATGGTATAGGTGAATTATTTATCTAATGTTAAGGGGATATAACATCCTCTTTATCTTCAGAGAGAATAGCTTACCAAAAAGTGGATTTTAATGTTATTTCAAAACTTTACATAGTTTTGATAATCCACTTTAAGGGACTATAATCCATAGGGATTAATCCAACTATTGTAGACTCCAATTGATTGAAACCTATTTTGCTTGTTCTACGTCCCAAGATGGGAACTCATAGTGTAAAAGATCATGTTATCATTTAAGGTCATAAGTAGAAATAGATTATTCCAATCATTTCTTCACAGCTTAATCCTTACGGATCTCTAGTTGGATCTCAAACCTTAAAGGTTTTCTTGATCCTTCCAAAATTCTCTCCCTTATATTCTAGATCTATTAAAGATGTCCTATGTTGACATCATAACTAAATCTTTCTTATTCTTCAATTGACTTGAAATATCAAGTATCCAAAAGATTATCTTTTTGAGCTTACTTTCAAGCTTGGTCTAAGATCATTTTTATGTTCCTTGAATTTCAAGTCATACTTTGGGATGAACCTTTTAGAGATTCATCCTTTGGAGTTTACCTTCAAACTCAAAGAAGTTGATCCTCTTCTTGTTTCTAACTCTTTATGAGAGATAGATCAGATCCTTTTGTATCTTGTTGGAAGAATTCTTCTTCCCTTTGAGAGGATAACTGAAGAAGATGCTTATTCCTAGTCATTGTCTTCCTGATGTATTCCATTGGATCATGAGTCCCTTTTTCTTCTGGCCATCAAGAAAAAGTACTCAACGGGATTCAGTACCCACTGTCCCATACCAGTGGGTTTGTAATAAAGTGATAGGTTGGAGATGGTTGAACCACACCCTTGACAGATAGGAGATGGTTGAACTACACCCTAAGAGAGAGGATTAGGAAGTAATCCTCAACCATGGCTTTTGGGGAAAGTGTTTAGCCCATCACATTCCTAACCAAGAGGTTGTGAGTTCAATTCCTTACAGGGTTCCTCATCCAATCCACATAACTATGTCTCTATATCTTTTCACCTTCTCAGTCCTTTTAGATGCCCTTCATACTATGGTACCAAATTATAAGAGCAAGGACTAAGGTGCTTAGATACACCACTACTAATCTTACTTAAATATTTAATTAACCATTTAATGTGGTGTGACTCATCTTATCAAACTTAAAGTTTAACTTGATCTTTGCCTTACTTTGGATTTTTGGCTTTATTCTCTTCTTTAGCCAAAATAAGAGATAAGACTAGGTCTTTCTCAAATAGATCCCTTCATGTTCAAAGCTCTACCCATGGGTTTTACTTGGGGATCTAGCTATTATGCTTCATACAAGAAGCCATATTCCTTAGGTCTACATTACTGGAATCCATAACGTATGTTATGGTATCCCCATGAAGCATCAAAATATCTTTAGGTTTATCCTTTATAGTCCATCCAACTTCTTTTCCTATCCTACTTAGGATTTATACAATCCTTATGGTGTATGCAAGTTTTCTCTTGCATTGGGGTTCTTTGAGAATTTTCCCAATTTTTGAGAGCTTTGTTTAGTTGGAAGATGTAATGAAAGATATATGAAGTACTAGAATACGAGGAAGTACTTCAACTATTTCTTGCATATCTTTTACCTTGCAATACCCTATTCGGTCTTTTTCTAGGCATAAGATACAAGTTCTTGGGGACTTTCTCCCCTCCTTAAGAGTTTTCGTCCTCGAAAACTACCTGAGTAAATTGAAAATTGTGCTCTTTCAAAAGTATTTGAAAGAGTTTATTTTCAATCTTTTATTGTCCTTCTTGGTTAAAAGAACTATTCAGAGCTTTTTATGCTTTCTTTGCTCCAAGCATACAGAACAAATGTCCCAAAGTTCAAGTTGAGATTACCCACATATTCGATGTCCCATACCACCAAATTTACTTCAGTGGTAGTGTAAACCTAGATGTCCCATACCATCCGGCTTACACCTCCACTTTGGTAAAGGTAACTTTAGCTTGAGTTTTGGGATCAAACCTTCTTCTAATCAAGTCATCTATTACTTCTTGGACTTGTAAGTGTTATTTCCACTGCAAAGCATATGTATTGTCTATTCTACAATGGAGTTTCAACTTACCAAATCTCAATTGCAACTTGATAAGACTAGTGTCAAAAAATTGGCTTTTCAATTATTCCTTGATTCAGATATACTCTACAACATCCCTTTCATGTCACTTGATGATAGAGCTAGTTTATATCTCAACTAGATATCATCTCTTATGACATAATGAGTAATCTGAGAAAGAATAATTGATTTGTCAATCAAATCTCTATGTTGAAGTAGATGGTAATTCCATTTACTATATAGTCCTTTATTTCTAGGACATTAGAAAATGGTACTTAGGGTTTATTACCACCCTTGAGTTTTACCTTCTCTTCATGCCTTGCATTTGCTTGGAAGAATAATGTAAGGCTCCAAATAGTTCCTAAGTTCTTTCAAACAAAGAACTTTCTTGAACAAAAGCACTAATACTTTCATCTTCCAATACTAAGATTTTGTTATACCATATTTTCTCTTCCTTAGAGCTTTGAGAAGATAGTGCTCTAAGTTACCACCATTGTATCGTGGTTTCAAGAGAGAAAATTTTTGTATTATGGCCTTGCTGATCAGGCATGCCATGGGTTTTTTATGGAGTTTGATGCTCCATAAAAGGGATTTTAAGCTTAAGGTATTTCAAGAAGTTAGGATTATTTGGCTTTCAATTACTAAGCCAAACATAAAGGAATTAAATGGTTTATAGTGGCCAATTGGCCTCATCACCATTCTTCTGAGAAACTAATAAAATCAAATCCTTCTTAAGTTTAACTTCAAGAACTTAATCTCCCTCTCAACTTGAAAACCCATGTAATGTATTCCAAATGCATGCTTTAGTATATGCCAAGACTTTTACACCTTTATTAGAAAAGGTGTTGCGTGCATAAGGTTCAGAAGTTGAACCCCTCCTTAAAGCATGCAAAAGTTCCAATTTGGAACTTTGTTTATTCAAAGGATGGTGCAAAATTTCCATGTAACTTGGTATATACAAGTTGCAACAATGCATCAGGTGCATTCTTCCTAACTACCACCGTTCTTATGCACCTTCAAACTTTCTTTTTGTGCATCGGAGTTGCCATAATGCATAAAAATGAACAAATTTATGCACAAGCAATCTTTCTTTTCCAAAACTATATGAATTTGATGCATAGTGAAAATCATTTCCATGACTTAATTGTGTATGTGACCAGACAAATAAAGCCATCTCAATCTATGCATCCTTTTCCAAATTCATGTCTATCATGACATGGATTGCATGTTCTTTGATCTGTAAGGAAAAGAAAAAAGGGGTGCAAATACTTACTTGGGAATTAAGCTTCGTCCATCCCTTGACTTTCTTTGAGTGTTCTCGCGATGATGAAGTAGACTTGGGCCATCGCACTTCTTCCCTTTCATCTTGGCACTTCATACTTACTTGTGCCTAATATGTGTACATACCTTTAAAGATTTGGTTTGAACATCTACCTCTTGAGGCAAGGGCAAGGGTTCAACCCCTTCTAATAGCCATAGTTGGTATGCAATGGGCCCTAGGCCAAAATTCAAACCTACCTCCTTGTCGTCTATGGGCCGTATATATGGTACGACCTTTTCATCTATATACTCATACTAAAGGGTGCTCAAGTGTGCATTCACATTATAAAATCATGCATCTAATGTATATATACATATGCAAGGATGTGGTCTTTACGCATGGCCATGCACATGCTTCCACATTCTTTCGTGTGCATATCTAAGAGAAACAATGTTTCAGAAGGAATGACGTTCTAATAAATGCTTATAAGGCCTAAATGTATCCTTGGTACAAACAAAATTTAGGCACATAACCCATAATTTATCAATCCAATCATGCATGATATTCGTCTAAATGGTTCACATACATGATTCTTAACTTCGTATATCATAAAATAATTCATGATATACAATAAAAAATCAGAAGGAGCATAATTCAAAGAATACATAACCTTCATTCCAACCTTTTTGGGCTGGAATGCCTGACAGTGGCGGCACTACCTTCTCAGCGTTTGTTAGTTCCATTGCTTCCATTGCAACGCATGGCATGTCGTTTAGCACACACGAGGCGCCACTTCCTCGAGGCACCATCTGAACCTTTTGAAGCGAATGCCCATTGCCACCTAGGAGAGGTCCACACTAAAGAATCTAATTAGTGTGGTAGAATGGCTGAGAATGGTGACGATGCCTTAGATCGGTCCTCCCAGACGCCTTGTGATAGTCTCTCTATCAAGCCGAACGGCTCTGAATTTTCTTTATTTCCTTCAGCTAAAGGTGTGTTCTTCATCTCGTCTCTCCCGCTTAGCTCGCTGCTGCGCCTCGTAGTAACAAAAGGTGGCGGAAGAAGAGGAACATTGTTGGGAAGCGACACCTCTTCGTTCTCGATCCTTTCTTGCATCTGAGATTCATGATGGTTGCGGTGTCTGTCGGCAAGACAAAGATCTTGAACGAAACTGCGTCATGGCGGAAAATAGACGGAGTGTTTCTACCCATCTGGATGATGAGGTGAGATAGCAGAACGATCCTAGAACTGCATCAGTCTTCTATCATGTACTAACTGTAGAAGATGTGAGGAGTTGTCGACGTGCACACCAATCCCAGTTATAATGTAGGGTTTCAGCTATGGAAGGTTCTGATGCTTGTAGCTTTAGTTGGTTGCGCAAGGAGCGAATCTGACGAAGCTAGATATTATCCCATCGCCGGGGATATTAGGCGCAAGTATGGAGAAGGACAAGAACTACAAGGTTCAGTCGATAGCTTCGACAGAGAAATCTATTGCGGTAGTACTAGGACGGTTTGGAATTGAAGCCAACACTCTTGGCTGAAGCAATGGATAACATCCATCCATTTGCGAGCATGCTCATCATGAGCGGAATTAAAAAAAACTAAAACCACTCCAGCAGGCTGCGAAAGAACATAAGATTTGTTGCCGGAGGAATTGAAACATAGGACGAGCCTGGATCTGTAGTACTTTGTCTCCTCCAGATAACGTCGTGCTGTGCGCACCTTGGTCTCCTCCAGGTCCATCTTGCTGAAGACGACATCGGGAAAAACTTCCATGGGCTGGACAAAGATGCTATAGACAATGTTACTAGGTTCACTCCACGCCGCCTCCATCAACGTCACTAACAGGTGGTTGGACACGATGCAATGATCAACGAAAGCAATGTATGCGTTCGAAGACAAAAAATGGAGAATGTCGTTCTCGTCGGGGGCGTCTGGTTTTTGCAACGTGATGGAACAATTCTCATATACGAGGCATTTGAAAGCGTGTTCTTCTATAAAACCAAGGCGCTCATCACAGACTTTCAAAATTCGAGGAGATAGAGGAGCGCTTGCGGCAGCTTATTCTCTCCTCATACCATCAAGGTCACGGAGTTCTTCTCCTAAGAGGACAGCCGCCCGTCACATGGTGGGGCTTGTGTACCTCTTGGTGAGAGAGGGTTCACATGAATGAATATTTTGACCTTCAAAAGAGAGCTCGTAGGCTGGAAGAACTCGCGACGCCTCCTCACGCTGAGATAAGAACTAAAGACTAAAGTCTTAAAATCAACCTAGCTCTGATGCCATTGTTGTGGAAGGAACTCCATAGCCTCCACACAAACTAGAAAACTAACTAGCCAAGCTCACACTATGAAGGAAAGATGTGTTTCCACCCAACCAACCCCTCCAATATATAGCTCCAAGTCCAAGGGGGTAAGTCCCTCTCAAGGGGACATGTGTACCTTCCATCACATGGGTCCCTAAGGTGGTCACATGGTTTCCAAGCTTAGGATATCACATGAAATCACATGGCTTCTAAAAGAAGACTCTCCAAGCTCTCACGTACAAACCAAGTGGCTAGGAGAAGCTTCCAATCAAGCTTAAGGTACTCAACCTTAGAGAATTAGCCCTAAGGTTCAAGACCCATCTAAAAGGGGTAAATAAACCATAAATCCAAAGGGTTTCACACCTAGAAACCCAAGGGTTCTACCCCTTAGACCCATGTAATTATACAACAGATTCCTTTCTCCTTTGGGATCCACTATTATTAACACTCTCTCTTGGATGTTTCCTTCTTATTTCCTTCCTCTTCATTTCATTTCTATCCATGGTGATACTTTGGTTGTATTCATATCCATGCCATGCTCTCCACACCAAATGCCCTTATACTTGGAGATGGCAACTACATTTTACTTAGAACATAATTGCTTGTAGACCCTTCAATGACTTGTCTTGTTTGGGGAGATACACCTTGTTCTAGGTATGAGAACAAATCCTTTTATAGCACTCATGGAGGAAATTATGGCAAGTTAGAAGGAAGGATGTGTTAGGGGGCCACTAGAATGTGCCCTCTCACTAGGCTAGACAAGATTTCATAATTAAACTTCTTATTACAAGATCACCCACATAGGGGAAATAATAAAATAATATCCAGCTACTATAAGTATTCCCACAACCTGGAACTAATAGGTGTGGATAACTGGACTAGATGGAATACAAGAGATCCCACAACCTGAGACTATAGGTATGAAATAGGATACATGAATTACAAGAACTCCCTTGAAGGAGATGGACTAGACACAAGAAATAACTTGACAATTATCTCATACTATGAGATTACAAGAGGACAAGGCTAGATGTTCAAGAACTAGAGTAATCAAGCCCAGAAGAAGGAACAAGATAAGAACTAGAGCTAGAACTTCGAAAGTACTTATTTGGTGATCATGAATCCTTGAGCTCCCAAGACTGGCATTGGCAACTTAGGATGTATGTGGCCAAGCCCTCCTTATATATGTGTTCAATAATGGTTATCAAAGGCAATTATCAAGGGTGGTTACAACTTGATGATGTCATTAATGATGCCAGTTATCCAAAATAGGATCTTCATATGTTAAAATCTAACAAGTAGTTAGCCGGTCTTAGGGTTTTGGCATGTTCCAAATGCAATGGAAACATTGGTTTCTCCAAATTCTGAGACAAACATAGAAAGTCACATGGATTCAAAAGTTTAGGATGGTTTCGTTTGTCCATGACATCACCTCCCCCTCAAGAAATGAGTTCCATGAGGAGCGGTCATGTTCTCTGCACTCGGCTTCATTGGATTTTTCTTATGGAATTCTCAAACCTTGATTGGTGCTCTCTTAAGGGTTTCTGTAGGTTCCCAAGTACAATTGTTGATTTCATACCCTTTCCAATGAAAAAGGTGTTAGATATGCTCAATACTCCACCCTCATGTGACCACAAATGATCCATGGTGCTCTAACTTGTAAGGCCCCCATTATGAGGAGAAGCCATAATGAGAGCTCGAACATTTGTGGAACCCTAACTTCCAAGTTAGATGAGGTCTATGTGTGACCGTTGATGGTTCTAGATGATCTTTGTGAGCTTAGCCGTTAGGCTAGGTAGGGCATAAACTTCCAGGCCATTGGGTTGCCACTTAAGGTGAAAATAAAGGCCCTGTGGTGTCACGCGGTTTCCCCATAGAACCTTAATGGGGGGAGTGCAAGGGGGGGCTTGCCCCCTTTTGCAGGATCCGAGGGGCCTATCCCCCCAGCTCATAGGGCCGAGACAATGGGACTTTTGTTCGTGGAGATATTTTCGGATCATATATTTTACCAACTATTTTGTATCTCCCGACTATGATTATCTATACCGAACCACCTTGTAAAAGCTATATATGCATAGCCCAGGTTGAGCTTTACATAGCATTGCGCACTAGTAAGCCCTTCATCTAATGTTTGTCTAGATCACCATCGAAGCTCCACATTGGGAGCGCACGGGTGGACAACATTATCATTGTAACTGCATTACGCTCGACAATCTGAGAACTTGAGTTCTCTATCTCTCAGTCTGCATCTATCTTTGTCTGCGTTTTTCTCTCAACTCTGTCTACAGGTCTATTCCACTGTGTTGTTATTTTCTTACATGGTATCAGAGCTCAGGAGGCTCTGAGTGGTGCAGATGCAGAAAAGCAGAGGTTGTAGAGGTCTAAACAACAAAAGAGAGAAGATGTCAAGCGGCACGTCATCATCTATGAATGGGAGTCAAGGTGGGTCATCAATAGGAGTAGGTGGCGCACAAGCAGGAGCAGCAATGATGCCGGTCATCCCAATGTTGGGAATACGGCCACCAGCCTTCACAGAAGGTAAACTTGATGGTACAAACTACACCCGAGAAGTTCAAAATCACTTCTATTCTTGATTCATATGAGCTTTTGGAGACCGTTCTAAGGATTGATCATGAGCCCCAAGAAAGACCTGATCCAAATAATCTTGGTCGCATGATTCCTCCTTATGCTGATCTTCTATGTGCTTGGAAACCTAGAAATGCAGATGCACTCTGTGCTCTATTTACAAGTACTTCTGATAGTGTTCCGACTCTCATTTAGCATACTATTTAGTGCCTTACTCATGGAGGAGGAGTTGTAGCTCAAGGTAAGGAGTGGTGGTAGCAAAGGAGATGTTGCATTCATAGCAAATGCCAAAGGAGGCAAAACAGACTCTTCAAAAGATGGAGACAAAAAGAAGAACGACAAAAAGAAGTTCACGGGAGAGTGTTTCCACTGCAAGAAGAAAGGACATAGAATCCAAGACTGTCGCATCAAGAAGGCAAAAGAGAAGAGTGGATCTTCAAAAGGTGGCAAGGGCAAGGAGTCTACCAACACAGCAGAAACAAAGCTTGAGTTATTTGTTATGATAGAGGAGGTGTGCTCCTCTGTTGAAGATTCAGGAACAGATGACTCATGGGTGTTGGGAGTAGAAAAGACCTTTACAGTTCCATACAGCCTCTAAAGGAACCCATCACAATAAAGGTAGGGAACAATGCAAGATGTCCTATAGAGGGCGAAGGTACGCTTTCTTTCATTAACTCTAATGGTGATATCAGAAAGCTTTCAAATGTGTTGTATGTTCCACAAATAAAATGAATTCTACAAACAGTGGTGGTGAGTTCACATCAACATAGTTTTAAGATTTCTGCAAGAGTAAGGGAATCAAGCATCAACTCATAGTGGCACATAGTCCTGAACAGAATGGTGTTGCAGAATGTCGAAATCGAACCATCATGGAGATGGCAAGGTGCATGTTGAAAGGAAAGGGTTTGCCTAATCAATTTTGGGCAGAAGCTGTCAACACTGCTGTCTACATCTTGAATCGAAGCTACACCAAGGCACTTGATGGAAAGACTCCACAAGAAGCCTGCACTGGTAAAACGCCTTTTGTTTCCCATTTCAAAGTATTTGGAAGTGAATGTTGTGTACATGTTCCAGATAGGGAGAGAAACAAGCTTCAACCAAAAAGCATCAAATGTATCTTCCTAGGGTACAACGAAGATAAGAAGGCTTATAAGCTTTATGACCCTGAGGCTAAGAAGATCATGGCGAGTCGTGATGTGGTGTTTAAGGAGGAGCAGTCACATGCAGCGGAGGAAGAAAACAGAGCTTCCACTTTATCATCAGGCAAAGGGGCACTCCACTATGAACTTGGCCCAAGAGCTATCCCTTCTACACAAGAGAAGGCAACATCATCTTCAGATGATGAGTCTGAAAGTCACTGACTTGCCGACACCCAAGTGGAAAAGACATTGCCACGTTGGGTGAGGCAGCTCTATGATTCTACAAACCCCATCCCACAGTCACTAGAACATGTTGCAGATGGACCGAGGCGATCACAGAGAATAGAGGAATAGAGATGGGAAAGCGCCCATATTGTAAACAAAGCCTTGATGGCTGATCTCATTCAAGAAGAAGCAAAGGAACCAACCAATGTGGAAGAGGCACTCCATGATCCGAATTGGAGGGTTGGCATGCAAACATAATACAACAATATCATGAAGAATGGAACTTGGGAGCTAGTGGATCGACCCCCTAAGCGTAAAGTCATTGGTACCAAGTGGGTCTGGAAGCTAAAGTATGGTACTCCAGAAAAGTATAAACCAAGACTTGTTGCACAAGGCTACTCACAAGTTGAAGACATTGACTTTTGTGAATCATTTGCCCCGACTGCAAGAATGACTACTATCCAAGTAGTAGTAGCTATGGCTACACATAAGCATTGGCCAGTCTATCACATGGATGATCAGTGTTCTTGAATGGAGACCTGAAGGAGGAGGTATATGTGTCTCAGCCACCAAGGTTTGAGGCTCCCCATTCAGAGAACAAGGTATGTAAGCTGAAGAAGGCATTATATGGGCTAAAACAAGCCCCTAGAGCATGGTACTAGCGGATAGATAAGTATCTCTTGGACCTAGGTTTCAAAAGATGTGCTTTTGATGCTAACTTGTATGTTCTAAAGAGAGGAGGGAAGATAATTATGCTTGTACTCTATGTAGATGACCTTGTGATTACAAGAAATGATGATGCTCTTCTTCAACAAACAAAAGATGCCCTGAGTTTAGAATTTGAAATGACAGACTTGGGCTTAATGCATTAGGAACCAGGGAAGATTTCCATCTCTCAACAAAAGTATGCAAGGTAGATATTGAAGGCATTCGACATGGAGGATTGCAAGGAAATTTCTACACCTATGGATGTCAACACAAAATTATCTATTGAAGATACTTCACCTCCAACGGATATTGGAAGATACAGGAAATTACTTGGAAGTCTCATCTACTTGTGCAATAGCAGACCAAACATCTCTTATGTTGTTGGAGTAGTAAGCAGGTTCTCTAATAAGCCTTGCCAAACTCATTAGAAGGAAAGCATGTAGATACTCAGGTATGTGAAAGGAACCACTGATTATGGTATTCTTTATGAAGAAGGATCATCTCTAGTTGGATATTGTGACTCAAATTGGGCAGGAGATATTGATACCAGAAAATCAGTTTCTACAAGCAACCGATTGTAGCATTATCTTCAACTGAAGCTGAGTACAAAGCTGCATGTGTTGCAACATGTGAAGCAGTATTATGGCACATAGGAATACAAGGACAGGAGGCTATAGAGTTGAAGTGTGACAACCAAAGTTGCATGGCCATCGCCAAAAATCATGTTTTCCATGCACGACCAAGCACATAGAAATCCTTTTTGAGTTGATTGAGGATGGGGTCGTGGAGATAAGCTATTTTCCTACTGAAGAAAATGGAGCGGACATCTTCACCAAGGCTCTTGGGAGAGAGCAACTTCTTCGACACTTTCCAAAGCTTAATATCACCAAGGAGATAGTTCACCGTAGGGTGGACTTTGAGGTGGGATGTTAGATATGCTCAATACTCCACCCTCATGTGACCACAAATGATCCATGGTGCTCTAAGTTGTAAGGCCCCCATTATGAGGAGAAGCCATTATGAGAGCATGGACATTTGTGGAACCCCAACTTCCAAGTTAGATGAGGTCTATCTGTGACCGTTGATGGTTCTAGATTATCTTTGTGAGCCTAGCCATTAGGTTAGGTAGGGCATAAACTTCCAGGCCATTGGGTTGCCATTTAAGGTGAAAATAAAGGCCATGTGGTGTCGCACAGTTTCCCCATAGAACCTTAATGGGGGGGAGTGCAGAGGGGGGCTTGCCCCCTTCTGCGGGGTCCGGAGGGGCCTATCCCCCCGACTCGTAGGGCCGAGAGAGTAGGATTTTTGGTTGTGGAGACATTGTTGGATCATATATTTTACTGACTATTTTGTATCTCTGAGCTATGCTTATCTATACTGATCTGCCTTGTAAAAGCTATATAAGCACGACCAAGGTTGAGCTTTACATAGCATTGCGCACTAGTAAGCCCTTCATCTAGAGTCTATCTAGATCCCCATCTAAGCTCCACATTGGGAGCGCACGGGTGGACAACACCATCATATTAACTGCATTACGCTTGGCAATATGAGAATTTGAGTTCTCTATCTCTCAGTTTGCGTCTATCTTTGTTTGCATTTTTCTCTCAACTTTGTCTACAGGTCTATTCCGTTGTGCTGTTATTTTCTTACAAAAGGTACTCCTATCTTCCTTGAGATATTCTTGAATCTAAGACATGCTTGACTTCGAATTATTCATGATAATCAATCTCGATAGGTGGTGAAGGACCAGGTCTCTCTCCCCTCAATGGTGAAATCTGATATGGTTCCAACATGGACACATGGAAAATTGGATGTATTCTCATGCTGCTTGGTAATTAGAGCTTAAAAGTGACTAGATTAATCTCGGCCAAGATGGTGAATGGACCAAATCTCTGATGATCTAGCTTTGCACAAGGTCTTGAAGTTTGCAAATTATTTTTGAGTAACCACACATTATCCCCAATGTGATAGGACGGATTTTGAACATGATGCTAATCTGCATAATACTTATATTTGTTCTTGGGCTCTATGGATCTCTTCCTTGAGTTCTTTGTGAATATCCATGAGGTATTGGGCCTTATCTCTATCAATTGGGTTCTTGACGTGATTTGAGAGTTGTATATCCATCCCTGAGTGTTGTCCATAATTTGCAAAGAAGTGATTATGCTTGTTAGATGATTGAACACTATTGTTACAGGAAAACTCTACAAAGGATAAAAGCTCAAACCAATCATTTCAATGATAGTTGATGGTGCAACGGATATATTGTTCTAGGACTTGATTCACCCATTCTATCTGTCCATCAATCTATGGATGGTTGGTTGTAGTCAATTTAACTTGAACACTAAAGAGCTTGCAAAGACTATTCCAAAAGTTGGATATGAATTGTGAACCTCGATCACTAACAATATCATTAGACAATGAATGAAGCCTAAACATGTATCTGGAAAAAAGTCTAGCAGTGGTTGCACCTGTGACTGCCTTGGTAGTTGGAATGAAGTGCGCCATCTTTGTAAATTTATCCAATATAATAAGAATAGCAACATACTTATCTGACCTTTGTAAATTTGTGATGAAATCCAAAGATAATGAAGCCTATTGCCTTTCTGGAATAGGTAAAGGTTGCAAGAGGCCATGATATCTATGCTATGGTGCCTTAGATCTATTGCAAGTGTCATAGGTTCGGATATATTTGACTTCCTTCCACATTTTGGGCCATAAAAAATCCATTGATATGAGTTTTATTGTTTTATCCACTCCCAAATGTCATGTTGCAAGGTTGTCATAACGTTGTCGAAGTACTTGGATCTTGGGTTTTCTTGGAGGGACATACAATAGTAGCCCATCCTTTTCTTGGAACTCATTTACTTCTTGAAGTTTTCCTTCTTGATTTTTTTGCTTGACATTACAAAACAATTCATCATGTGCTAGAGTCTCACGAATCAAATGAGCCAAGGTTGAATCTTCATGATGGCTTGAAGAGATAGTTGCTAACTAGAGATATTTAGGTTTGAGTAATACACTCTCTTGTTGATCAAAGGCCTTTTTTCCTTTCTTTGGTGAAAAGTAAGATCTTCTTGACACTACATATGACTAACATTGTTGGCATCCTAGATGGCATGTAATGACAAAGTTGAACTTGGATAAAAAGTTACTCCATGTACAATTTAACTTGATGGAGAAATATGTGGAATTTTGTGCAATCACCATCGAACTTTTTTGGTATGCAAATATTGGGTTCCTTCATGAAGGATGAACTAAGCCGTTGATTCACTTGAATGCTTCCTTGATTTGCTTGAAGATTCCCAATTCTTTCTTGTAGTTCTTGGATGAGCATGCCTACATGCATTGGATGCCCCATCTTCACTTTTGTTTGTCTGTGAGTTAGGTCGTCGACTTATTGCTAGAGATCCTAAAGTGATGCCATAATCTGTTCAAATGTGCTCTCCATGATCCTTGGTCTTGGATAGAAGCTAGTCTTGCCAAAATGTCAGGGGAGCACTAGATTGTGCCCTCTAACTAGACTACACAAGACATTGGAATTAAATGTCTAATTACAAGAACTTCCACACAAGGGAAATAATGCAAGAATATCCAACTATTGCAAGTAGCCCCACAACCGGGGATTGATAGGTGTGGATAACTAGACTCGATGGAATACAAGATATCCCACAACCCGAGATCGTAGGTATGAAACATGATACTTGAATTACAAGAACTAACTTGAGGGAGATGGAGTAGATACAAGAAATAACTTGAGAAGATATCATACTACGAGATTACAAGAGGACAAGGTTAGATGTCCAAGAACTAGACTAATCAAGACAAAGGAACAAGACAAAAACTCGAACTGGAACTTTGAAAGTAATTACTTAGTGATCATGACTTCTTGAGCTCCCAAGACTGGCATTGGCAAGAATGAGGATGTATGTGGCCAACCCCTCCTTATAAAGGTGTTTAAGAGTAGTTATTGAAGGTGGTTATCAAGGGTGGTTATGACTTGATGATGTCAGCAATCTGAATTAGGACTCCAGCTATGAGAACCCAACAAGTTGGCATTCAATATGAGAGTTTTGCATGTTCCAAATGCAATGGGAGCATTAGTTTCTCGAAATTCTAAACCAATCATGAGATATAAAAAGTCACATGGAATCAGAGGTTCAAGATGGTTTCCTTTGTCCATGATAGGATGATAAACTTGAAAGTTGGAGAATTTTCATAAAAATAAATAAAAGAGTAATGACAAAAGATAGCCATTTAGCTACATAATCAACATATAAAATATAGAGATGTAAATTTTTGCATGAGTGAGTGTTAATATCCCTCCTAAGAGGATTGTGTTGTAGTGAAAAAGAAGGAAAAGCAGTGACAAGGAATGGAACAAAGAGGAGCAAAAAGAAAGGAACCAAAATTTTCAATTTAAGATCCTTTTTATAGTTTAATGACACTCATACATATCTCAAGCCTTGTAATTGTGCACTTAGAGAAGTCTAAGTGTCACACTCCCAACCATGTAAACTAACCAACCAACTCCAAGAAGATGAGTCATATCTCAATGACCATCCAAAACGTGAAAGAACATGCCTATGGACACATGTACAACAGTCATTTTGACTCATTTATAAAGACTTTTTGCCAAGCTAACTTGAAGAAGACTAGTCCTTCAACTTCGTCTTCTTGACCTCTTTTCTCTTTCATCATGTGCTTGTGTGCATGGCTTGCCTTGGAATGCATGCCAAGAAGTTGATATATTTAGGTAGTGATGTGTGTGAACACACTACGATCGCCGGGGCACTTTTTTCGATCTTTAGGAGGTTTTTTTCCCCCGACTTGTATATACACCTATTGCCCTAATGGGCTTCTTATCTTTGCACATTCTCTAGTAATACATTCAGTATTGTGTGTTGTACTCCAAGCTTCTTCTTCTTCCTTATGTTGTTCGTGTGCTTCCACAGATGTCTAACTCCAACAATTGGTATCAGAGCAGGTTGTCGCTTCATCTAGGGCATCGTCTACACCTCTCCGGCTGCAATCTCAGATTCGCACAAAATTTGGTGAGCATACTCAGGGTGTTTCAGAGATCAAAAGGGCTTCGCTCTGTGGTGCTGAAATCTCGATATGAGCTCGTTTCGGCCTCTGAACGCACTATCATAGCACTTGTGTAGGATATTTTGTCTTTTTGTGCCAAAGGTTTATACAAGTTTTAGTTTGCCAGTATAAGCATCTCGAAGTCTACTACAGGTCTAGCAAAATTCATCTGGGCGGTTCTGTTCAACTTTTTGAGATACAATCAATTTTTTGCATCAAAGTATTTTAATCACCGGCCATGGTTGAAAGCAATGATGTATTCCATATGTTGGCTATTGAGGATAAGTTGGATGGTACCAACTACCTGTTATGGGCTTATATGATGCGACATGTATTGGTTGCAAAAGGACTTTGGAACATTGTGCAGGGTGTTGAAAAATGTCCTATCACACCTGCAACTGTTACAATTGCAGGTATTGAAGCTGATGCAAAAGGTGTCGAAGAATATTTTGCATATTCCTATTTGTGCTATGGTTTCTGCTATACCTACTGCAGAGAAGATTTGTTGGGATGGCAGAGATGCTCAGGCACATGCATTGATAGCTTTCTCTGTCAAATGTGCCATTATTCCTCACATTCGCTCTTGCAGAATAGCTAAGGATGCTTTGTTGGAAATTTAGCAGGCCCATAACTAATACCACAGGCCCATGGTTCCATAGGTCCAGGATCTACAAGACAGATTCCAACAATCAACATACCACACTTAATCATACAAATGATGAGACAAAGATAGAGAAAGATTAGACAACATGTGTAAAGCGTTACGTAAGCCATTACTCACACTATCATATATACAAATGTCAATTTACAATGTGGGAGTCAAAACCTCAACCACTCTATGTGAACAAAAATAGATGGATGAGTGAATATACAAATGTAACAAACATATTCAGATGTATGGACAGAAATCTTAATATATATGAGATGTGTGACCTAATAGGTTGTAGAAGAGTGAATATGAGTGACAAAAAAAGGAAGGATCAATCTAAAATAGATAATCAACAAGCCCTCATCTAAACTTAGGCTATGGAACACCCTAAATCAGATATGTGTGTGAAAAGATCACATATTTACAAAAGTAGCAAAGAATGCTAACAAGTTTGTTGCCTGAAATCCTCAAACTCATATGAACATACCTTCTCTAACACCTCATCCAAATATGCATGAAGCATACATGTACGAATTCTCCTTTAGATATGCCGAATAGGACTCCTCCTAATATGGATGCCACTGCCTCCATAAGCTCCAAGTAGTACCTGTGTGAATAAAGAGAATACGTACCTGAATTCTTAACATAAGATGCAAATCTTATGTTAACCTCTATCCAATGTCTTTGAAGTACACCGAAATCTTCATGTAAAAGACAATCTTCAAATACATCATGTAGATGGCTGATCCACACCATCAAGCTGCTGATGGGTAAGTCCTCTCCATAAGCAAGAGTGTGAGCACACTTTTCTCTAAGAAGAACTCCATAGCTGCTTCTCAACATGCTCTTAGAGTGCACCATGGTTGCCCCATGTATGCTAGAGCACCACCTCTATTGAGGGACCAAGCTGGCGTTGCAATTGGTGTAGGATGTCTAACAAAGTGACCCAAGACTCTCTTATATAGGTTTCAAAGCTCCATGCGAAAAACTCACAAAAAGCACTTTATTTTAATCACATCGCTTTTCAAATTGCTTTTGCTTTATTTTAAGCGAGTTTGCTTTATTTTTTAAAGTTTCTTTTAGCTAACTTTAAAAATAACTTCTTGACCTACTTTTTCACACTTCTGGCTACTTGATGAATGATCTGACAACATTTTTATGATCCTCATGCTGGGAGCTATCATATGAGGTCAAAACCCTAAATTAGTAGAAAATTAGGGTTATGGTTTTCTTCCAAATATGATCTTTGTTGATAGAATGTCATATACCATTAGAAAGCTCTCTTCAAGCTCTACAAGATAGGCTCATAAACATTTTACCCATTTTTGTGCCAAAAATGACTAAGTACCAAAATTAGGGTTTCTGCCCTAAATGGATTTTGGATTGATGTGGCATTGTTTTCCAACAATCCCCCCTGCAATGTCATATTGGTACAAACTGAACTGGATATGTAACTTCATTCATCTACAAACTTGCATAAACTTCAAACTTGTACTCCCGAATTGACCTTCAATCCTTTTCTTCAAAAATATCTTCTTCAAAACTGAATTTGAATTTCTTCAAATTTCAAAAAAGTGAATTTGCTGAATATGAACCATAATACCTGAGAAAATATGCAAACTAGATGCAATCACTGTTTGACAACATATATAGCATGTACTGACTCTGAACCTGCTATCTCCTGTCTTCTCAAACCTGTAAACATACACTAGGATCCACATATTTGCATTTACCTTATAAAAGGTTTCTCAACGTACGTCTATTGTGTCATGTAGATACACTAAACAAAATCAAGAACTGCATCATGGGACTTGTGATGGACAACTCACAAATTAATGTATTATGAACACTAGCTGGTTCATCTCTGACTGTACTCAACTAAACTCAATCCATGAGTCTCATCAAAATTTCATATCTATGATGTCATCTTGTCTTCATCCTTGTTCTATCTGTAAGTCTTTCATACCTCTTTCCTTCAGACTCTGGTATAAACATATATGTGTGCACCTCTGAAACATACCTCTCTGAAATATCAAGTTTCTCTGTAATAGAACTTAGAACTTTCTCCTAAACAGAATCACCTAACAGGAACTTTCTCCAGACATTCTCCTTTCTTCCTTCTTCTTTCAAAGCTGGAACATAAAGAGAAACTGACAAAGGAAATATAGGAATACCTGTAGGTATGACTCTGTATTCTTTCATATATGGCTGAAAATAAGTCTTCATGTTTCGTCACTCCCCTGGATTATTTAACACTAGTATCTAGAATTCTTCAAATATATTAGACTTTATGAAATCTGGAACGTCTTCCTTCTTTCAATAAATATGATCTTCAGTGATCAATACCTATATTTGAAACAAAATCTCTGAACCCTTTTTATTAGCACTGTACAGTTGCTAATAGCTTCCACTATTTCTTCCTCAGCTTTCCATATTAAAGAATAAGGTTAGCTAAGGTTAGCTGATCTATTACATGGTAAAAAGAAACCTTACTGAAAGCATTTTAGGATCCATAATCTTCTGCAACATAATAAGTATCTTCTTCTATTTCTCTACAACACAAATCTGATAGAATCTGAATCTTTGACTTACTTCCTCCAATGCTAAGAACTTTTCAAACAAAGGATAGACATCTGACTCATAAATACTCAAGATCTTCAAGATCATTCAAGATCTCTCTAACAAAATACCTGTGTAGAATCTGTTCTCATCAAACCTTCACAATTGAATGTTTGATTTGCTACTTGAATGTCTCTAAGTGTCCATGCTTCTCACATAAAGTTGTAAAACTTTTCTTTAACCAAATCCTTCCCAAGAATTTGCAAATTCTACTTGAAACATAAGTGGATAAACTCTCACCTTCAGAACTCCAAAAGTTGCAAGTTGATACTTCATCTTTTCATATTCTACCCGGGTGAAATGTGATAGTATCTGCTTGACTTTCTTTGGCTAACTCCACTTCTCAATCAAGTGATAGGATCTGATAGAACACCTTTTTGAATACAAGCATGTATCCAAAAATCAAGACAATCATAGAAAGTAGATTCTTCAACTGACTGGTACAACAAAAATCTGAATTTTCTTGAATTTTCCTAAAAATACTGAATTTTCTGAATATACTCAATATGAGGTAACTTTTCCAAACCAAAAAACCTCACTCCAAGTCTTCAACATCTGCTACAAATACTCTTTTACCTCAAGAGTTAGATAAAGAAGAAATAAACTTCTCTACAACTTGTCATATACCAAGTAGCTCTGATTTGACACTCCAAGAATTCTTTGAGGGAACATATAACTGCTTGCTCAAGATCTTCAACTTATACATAACTCATACACATATGATTCAAAACATATATTGCTTCTTTTCTTTCTCTTAATGCAATTCTTTGTCAAAATCTACTAAAACATGACCAAGTATAGTGCAAAATAAGAAACTGCTTCTTTTTCACACAAGATGTTCTCATAGACTTGTCTTTGGATGTAGAGGATAAAGTAAGAAAAGTATATGGAAAATATAAGAGAAAAGGGAGTCTTACTTTCCCTTTGGAAATGAGGGACTTTCTTCTTCTTCATCTTTCTTCCACCATCTCCTGATATCTCTGAATCAAAACTCTGCTTCAAATGTGACTGATATGACTGAATTCACCAACCTTTTGGCTGAATGCTGAATTACCTCCCTAGTTCAAATTTTGTACTTAGATAAAAAACTTCCAACCAACTTACAACACAAGATTGGCTGAAAACAAAACTCATCCCATCTCCAAATTAGTCTTCTTAGATAAGCTTTCTTGGCATGAAAGAGATATATCAAAGCCGTTTTGATGTAGCTAATGCTTTTACTTTCAAAGAATGAAAGTGTATGAAAGCATTTCTTCAATCCTTTATTCTCTTCATAACTTCTCTTCTAAGATATGACCTGCAAATGATAATCTGATAGTAGAAAATAATACTTGTGGTTTGATGTTGATTTGGTTCCTTCATCTTCTCCAAACCATTGTTTTTCCTTCAATTTGAAGTAGCCTTCTCTTCATCAAGTCTTGGTCTTCAAACAATACTTCTGTAAAATATTTTCATACTCTTCCAAAAGTATTCGGCTGCTAATAGATCATCAACTTCATACTCCACACTGATGAATAAACATGTGACTGAATTGTCTAATTCTCAAATCTCTACTCATCTAGATTAAGTGTGTATGTCAAATGTCAAATGTTAGAAGATGCTCTTAAATCATATGTTGTAAACCTGAAAGTCTGGGAACTTGGGAATCTAAGAGCCTGAATGCTCTGATACCAAATGTTGGAAATTTAGTAGGCCCATAACTAATACCATACATCCATGGTTCCATAGGTCCAGGATCTACAAGACAGATTCCAACAATCTTCCAATATTGACAAAACATAAACATACCACACTTAATCATACAAATGATGAGACAAAGATAGAGAAAGATTAGACATGTGTAAAGTGTTATGTAAGACACTGCTTACTCACACTATCATATATACAAATGTCAATTTACAATGTGGGAGTCAAAACCTCAACCACTCTATGTGAAGAAAAATAGATGGATGAGTGAATATACAAATGCAACAAACATATTCAGATATATGGACAGAAATCTGAATATATATGAGATGTGTGACCTAATAGGTTGTAGAAGAGTGAATATGAGTGACAGAAAAAGGAAGGATCAGTCTAAAACTGATAATCAGCAAACCCTCATCTAAACTTAGACTATGGAAGACCCTAAATCAGATATGTGTGTGAAAAGATCACATACTTAAAAAAGTAGCAAAGAATGCTAACAAGTTTGCTGCGAGAAATCCTCAAACTCATATGAACATACCTTCTCTAACACCTCATCCAAATATGCATGAAGCATACATGTACGGATTCTCCTTTAGATATGCCGAATAGGACTCCTCCTACTATGGATGCCACTGCCTCCATAAGCTCCAAGTAGTACCTGTGTGAATAAAGAGAATATATACCTGAATTCTTAACATAAGATGCAAATCTTATGTTTACCTCCATCCAATGTCTTTGAAGTACACTGAAATCTTCATGTAGAAGACAATATTCAAATACATCATGTAGATGGTGGATCCACACCACCAAGTTGCTCATGGGTAAGTCCTCTCCATAAGCAAGAGTGTGAGCACACTCTTCTCCAAGAAGATCTCCATAGCTTCTCCTCAACATGCTCTTAGAGTGTACCATGGTTGCCCCATGTATGCTAGACCACCACCTCTATTGAGGGACCAAAGCTGGCATTGCAATTGGTGTAGGATGTCTAACAAAGTGACCCAAGACTCTCTTATATAGGTTTTAAAGCTCCATGCAAAAAACTCACAAAAAAGCACTTTATTTTAATCACATCGCTTTTCAAATTGCTTTTGCTTTATTTTAAGTGAGTTTGCTTTATTTTTTAAAGTTGCTTTTAGCTAACTTTAAAAATAGCTTCTTGACCTGCTTTTTCACATTTTTGACTATCTGATGAATGATCTGCCAACATTTTTATGATCCTCATGCCTGGAGCTATCATACGAGGTCAAAACCCTAAATTAGTAGAAAATTAGGATTAGGGTTTTCTCCCAAATTTGATCTCTGATGATGGAATGTCATATACCATTAGAAAGCTCTCTTCAAGCTCTACAAGATAGGCTCATAAACATTTTACCCATTTTTGTGCCAAAAATGACTTAGTACCAAAATTAGGGTTTCTGCCCTAAATGGATTTTGGACTGATGTGACATTGTTTTCCAACATGCTTGGGATACACTTACCACATTGTACCAAGCTAGGAATGAGGCTTGTGTTACTTACCTCTAAAAATAGTTGGAGAATGAGCACATGAATGAGGGTGATTCTCTGGACAATTTTCTAACAAAGATCAAAGACTTGAAGGAACATTTGATTTCTGCTGATGAGGTTATACCAGATAGCGCACTTGTGCAGACTGTTCTGAATGGTCTTCCTAATTCATATCAAAGTTTTGCTTCTACTCTTCGGTTGATGATGAAATGTAATCAAATGCCTTGTCATTTGAGGAGTTAGTCTCGGTTCTGTTGCAGGAAGATCAGTCCAGGCAGAACAGGTCCATTATGCGTGTTGCAGATCAAGCTTTCCTGGCTAGTCAGAAGGGCAAAGGAAAATGGAGCTCTTCAAGTAGTAAGCAAAAATCTGCTAATTCTGCACAATCGAAGAGGGAAGACAAAGATGAAAAGAAATCGGAAAAGCAAAAATTGTTTTGCATGTATTGTAAAGGAAATGATCATATCCTAAAGAACTGTCCAAAACTGGCTGCTAAAGAGGCAAAGAATAAACCTGCTCATATGTGAGACAACAAACTGAATATCTAGCCCTGTAATGCATAAGTAAATCAGGCATCCAATAGCCTGCTGATAGAGGACAAAATCAAATGCATCTCGAGCATCATGAAGACTCAATCATAAACCTATCTTCATAGGAGTGGCGATAGGCTTACGCATAAATTGAATGCACAAATAGTGATGCAAATGCCCCAAATCAAACATCTCAAATGAGGCATGCAAATCAGCCTTAAAATCAGCAATACGCTTCTCAATAGGACCAGTGAGCAACATGTCATCAACATAGACAACAATGATCAGAAGCACATCATTAGAACGCTTAACATATAAGGTGCTTTTAGCTGGACTGTTCTCAAAACCATGTGCAATCAGATAGGCATGCATCTTCTCATACTAAGCACGCAGTGCTTGCTTTAAACCATATAATGCCTTCTTTAACCTGCACACCTAGTTTTCATGCCTTTTCTGTACAAAGCCACGAGGCTGAAAAACATACACTTCTTCATGCAAGTCACCATTCAGAAATGCAATTTTAATGTCCAACTGATCTACATGCCAACCATGATGGGCTGCAAGTGCACAGATGCTCCAAACAATAGTCATAAAGCATGTAGGTGCAAAGGTCTCATCAAAATAAATGCCTTTTTCTTGTGCATAACCCTTTGCAACAAGCCTAGCCTTATACCTGTCAACTGTTCCATCAGGCTTACGCTTCATCTTGTAAACCCACTTAGTGCCAATGGCCTTCTTGTCAGGAGGCAAGTCACATAAAGACCAAGTAACGTTCTTCATTATAGCATCATATTCAGATTTCATAGCAGCCATCCAATTTTCTGAATTTTGTGCTTCGTCAAATAAAACAGGCTCATTCTCATCACAGAGACTGGATGCAGCCATAGCATAGCAATCCAATGCAAAAGAAGCACTATGAGAGCGTGATCAAGTACGATATATGACAGAGATGCATCTAATTTGTTATCATGTAAAGTTTGCACTAGCCATTTTGGCATAGTTTTTGCCTCCTCAATGTCAGCTCTCTCATCAACAAGTGCATCATGTAAATCTGCATCAGAAATGGGATGATCTACATCATCACATGAAATGTGCAAAGGCTGAGAAGTTGCCTCATTAGGACCAACACTAGACTGTCCACCTGTAAAAAGAGGCAACAAAGTATCATACATGTCTTTGGAGCTAACAAATGTCTCCTTAGTACATGAAAGCAATGGTTGAATAGCATCTTCCACAAAAACAACATCACGGCTAACCAGAATGCGTTTTGTTTGTGGATGATATAGACGATAGCCTTTACTTTTAGAACTGTACCCAACAAAAATACATTTTACTACTTTATCATTCAATTTTGTGCGATGTTGTTTAGGCACTAATGCAACAACAAAAAACACGCAGATGAGCAATAGATGGGTTGCGATCATGCCAAGCCTCATATGGAGTGATAGACTGCAGTGATTTAGTGGGACACCTATTAAGTACATATGTTGCACACATGACAACCTCAAGCCAGAAACTATGTGATAAAGCCTGACTCTTGACCATACACGCCATCTCCATGAGTGACCTGTTCTTTTGTTCAACAACTCCATTCTGTTGAGGTGCATATGTCATTGTACACTAGTGTTTTATCCCATGTTCAACCAGAAACGCATTAAAATCAGAAGACATATATCCCCCCCTCTGTCAGAACGGAGGTTGCCCATTTTACATGCTGACTGATTTTCAGCCAAAATGAAAAACTGTTTGAAGCACATGAACACTTCAGACTTTGCCTTCAATGGATATACCCATGCATGCCTGGAAAAATCATCGATGAAAGTCACGAAGTAAAGATAGTTCCTAAAAGAAGGTGTTTGCATAGGACCACAGACATCACTATGTACAAGCTGCAATTTCTGAGTAGCCCTAACTGAACCATCTTTTGGAAAGAAGGAATGCTACATTTTGCCCAAAATACAACCTTCACAAACATGTTTTCCGGGTGCCTCAAGTTTGGGCAAAGAGGACACCATTTCAGATTTTTGGAGGCATAGCAAACTAGCAAAATTCAGATGACCAAAGCGTGCATGCCAAAGCTTTGCATCTGACATAGCCTGAGAATCATGTACTGCACATGACAAATCATTTACAGATCTTTCATAGTCTATGAACTTATACAACCCACGACATAAAATGCCAGAAGCAATAATCACGTCGCCATTTAACAGATCATGAATTGTACATCTGTCATCAACAAATTTCACAACCAAGACAATCTTGGCTAATGCAGAAACTGATAACATATTTTTCTTGATCCCTGGCACAAACAAAGCATCTAACAAAGTGAAAGAACTACCATCAACAGTAGTCAAAATGATCTTACCAACTCTCATAATAGGATAAGAGGAGTTGTTGGCACATGTAACAGTATTCCATATAGAGGCAGGCTTGAGTAAAGAGAAGAAACTGTGCTACGAGGTAATATGTTTGGTCATCCCACTGTCAAAGTACTAAACATCTGAGTCTACTACAGACATGCACTGCTCAAAAGAAGATGGGTCAAAACTGCAAACAATAGTAAACGCCCATTCTTCTTCCTACACAAGATTAGCAGACTCTGTTTTTTGGTGTAGAGGCTTTTGCAACAACCATTCTAGCCTCTTTCTTCTTTGCCTCTTTAGTAGCCAGTTTTGGATAGTTCTTTATGATATGATCATTTCCTTTACAGTACTCGCCTCCTCCTTGAGGTGACCATTCAAAAATGTAGATTTGACATCCATCTGGAAAATAGGCCAGGCCTTTTGTGCAGCTACTGCAAGTACCGTCCGAATAGTTGTCATGCGTGCTGTTGGTGCAAACGTTTCTTGAACATCAAATCCTTCAATCTGTGAAAAACCCTGTGCAACTAATCTTGCCTTATACTTTTCTAATGTTCCATCTGCTTTATACTTAGCTTTCCAAATCCATTTAGTACCTATTACCTTCTTCTTTGGCGACAAGTCAACTAGATCCCATGTATCATTTTTTAGTATACTATCATACTCTGATTGCATTGCCGCTCTCCAACCTGGATCATCAAGGGCTTCTTCAATGGTGGTAGGTTCCTTTATCGAGCCCATGATATCTGCCATTAGAGCCATGTTAACAATGTGTTCTGAGGCTCTTCTTTGCTCCTCTATTCTCTTTGATCTTTGTAATCCATCCGATGATGATTCTGGTACATCTACATGTGGATTGTGATCATCAAAGAGCTGTTGTGCCCACTTCGGTAGTGGCTTACGCTGTGTAGCTACAACTGGTTGGCTTTTTATTGAGGAAATTTCTCCATCAGATGTTTCCTCCTCCTCAACTTTAACCTGTCTTTTGATAGGCACAAGGTGAGATATTTCTCCGTTTGATGAGATAGTAGATTTACCTTTATCTTCTACTAAGTGTGGTCGTTCATCAAACACCACATCTCGGCTGAAAAAAATCTTCCTTGCCTCAGGATCCCACAACCTATATGCTTTAGACTCTTCACTATATCCTAGGAAGACACACTTTTTGCTTTTTGAATCCAACTTTGATCTTGTTGAATCAGGAATATGTGCATAACAGAAACAACCAAAAATTCTGAAATGCAAAACTGAAGGCTTTTTACTAGAATATGCTTCTTGAGGAGTCATCCCCTTCAGAGCTTTTGTGTAGCTTCGATTGAGGATGAAGACTGCTGTATTGACTGCTTCTGCCCAAAATGAATAAGGCATGTCTTGAGCCTTTAACATACAACGGGCCATTTCAACTATTGTCTTGTTCCTGCGCTCAACAATGCCATTTTGTTGAGGTGTATGAGCTGTGGTAAGTTGCCTTTTCACACCATGCTCCTTACAGTAATTGTTGAATTCTGTTGACAAGAATTCACCTCCTCTATTTGTTCTAAATTTTGTCAGTTTCCTTCTTGATTCATTTTCTACATACTTATGCCACACTTTAAATTTTTCAAAAGCATCAGCCTTCTCTCGAATGAAATAAACCCACATCTTTCTATTATAATCGTTGACTAACAGCAAGAAGTAGAAAGATCCTCCTAAAGTAGGTGTAGACATTTTACCGTAGAGATTAGCATGTACCAACTCTAGAGAAGCTTGAGATCGATTGCTGGTCTCTCTTGGAAACGGCTTTCGTTGTTGCTTGCCCATCATACAAGCTTCACAAGGTTCCTGCAACTCTGAAAATGCAGGCAAATGAGCAACCATTCCTGTTCTTTGCATCTCCTTTAAAACTGCAAATCCGAGATGCCCAAATCGTTGGTGCCATAACCTGCTTACATCTTTATCTTCTGTAGAAGTTAAAGCACTTAACTCATACAACTTATCCCATCGTATGCCTTTACCTACAACATTACCTGATGAATCCATGATTTCCGCACCACTCTTATTGAAGTGAACTTCGAGTCCACGATCTGTTATTGCAAAAACTGACAACAAATTTCTTTTGAGTGTAGGTACATAGAGAACATCAGATAGCTTTTTCTCAACACCTGGAGAAGTGATAAAAGAGATGGTTCCAGTTCCTTCGGCTGGACACTTGGAGTCATTTCCCACCACTACATTGATGGATTCCCGCAGAGGCACTAGGGAACTATACCAATCCTTTTTACTAGTCATATGGCTTGAACAGGTTGATTCTGATTGTTGTTGTGTCGTATAGTCGCTTTGCAAAGTCTCCAGTCGTATGGTATCGCTGATTCAATCACACACGTCTGAATTCAACTGCCATTCATCGTATTTTGTGACTGAGTTGGACTTTTCACCAAAAATTTCACCCACAAATGTACTAGTACCACCACAATCGAAACTAAAAATTAGGTTGTCATGGGAATTCACCAAGCTATCATCGAAATCAGTGCCTACTCCATTGACCACACTTTCAACAGATGGAATGGGTCAAAATTTTGGTATACTCTGTAATCCTTGGACAAGAAAATGTTGTGGTACCAATCCACTAGCTCGTGTATCACTTTTCTTCAGATGAGTGTCCTTCACCATTGCCACTGGAGGGTGTTCCCAATGTGCTAGTAACTTTCCACAGATGTTGATCACTTCGGTACTTCGGATAAGATTCGTCGGAATGCGTTATAGGCATGTGTCATAGAATTCTTTCTTTCATCTGACCTTAATATGCCCTCAGATTGGCTATTCCATGCCCCATGGCCAGTGCTAGTGTTAACGGCTTTCATGAATAAATCAACTATTGGATTCTTGGGATGGTCAGGGGTCTGTATTACAAAGGCCTTATGATTATTTTCTCAGAGAAAACATTCACTGTGCAGAATTACTCATCAATTTACTCTGACTATCCACCAGCAAACTTGTAATTAACAATTTCACCACTAGACTTTCTACACTATATGGAATACATCACCCTGATAAAGTTATGATATTCAATTACACAGAATAACACAGATTCTCCATCGGCGATTTACGTGCAACCACAATTAAACTTATATACTGATCAACAAAGTACTACACAGACAAGGTCACCGAAATGATTTAATACTCAAAACAGTAAGAACTTCAGACACCAAGTTAAGTAAAAATTTACGCTGAAACGATCCACAGGCGCAATCCGGCATCTTGCTTCCCTGCACATTTGCTTCTGCACTTTTTCATTATCAAAAAGTTACAAGTGTTATGCTACATCCTTTCGATGTGCGTCCTTTCCAATTACATTTTCCAGTAATTACAATTACATTCCGTCGGCCTAACACTCCTAAAGAGGGAAAAAAGTGTCGTGGCAGTCCTAGAGTTCACACACATCACTACCTAAATATATCAATAAATCACCCCTGGTAGTGATGCGGTGAACAAGGAGCTAGCACTCATGTATAAAGAAGTGCCAAGCTATGTGGAATCAATCCACAAAAGGAAGTAAACCCAAAGCTTTGCAGAAAGCTTCAAACTTCTCCCTATGCAGATCCTTCGTAAAAAGGTCTACAATGTTCTTCTGCATGGGCACATATGCCAAGCTCATCTCTCCAATAGAGAACCTCTCCCTGACATAATGATAATGCACCTCAATGTGCTTAGTGCCAACATGGAACATAAGGTTCCTTGCAATTGCCAATGCACTCTGACTATCACTGAAGATGGTGTGACAAAAGACTAACCAACACCAAAAATCAGCCATAAGGTGTCTGAACCACACACTCAATAGTCATTGTGAAAGCTATGCTATACTCAGCCTCACAACTGGAAGTGGCCATAGTATGCTACTTCTTGCTCAACCAAGATATACATGAGCTACCAAGCATGAACGAAAAACCACTAGTGGACACACGAGTGTCATAACAACCAGCCCAATCAGAGTCAGAGAAAGCATGTAAATCTGACGATGCGATAAAACAATCCAAAGTGCCAGGTACCACTCAAGTAGCAAAAGATGTGCCTAACCACCTACGAATGCTTGACACGTGGGCAATGCATTAACTTGCTCATCTATGAGATAGTAAAATGAATATCTGGACAAGTAATGCATAAGTAAAGCAAGCATCCAATAGCCTACTGATAGAGAAGTCTTCAAGGCCAAAACATTGCAATAACGTGTCAATATATTTCATTTGACACAAAGCCATTCCACCATCAACTTGCATAAACTTAATGCCCAAATAATGATGCAAATGCCCCAAATCAGACATCTTAAATGAGGCATGCACATCAGCCTTAAAATAAGCAATATGTTTGTCATGAGGAAGAGTAAGCAGCATGTCATCAACATACACAACAATGATCCAAAGCACATCATTAGGATGCTTAACATATAAGGTGCTTTCAGTTGGACTATTCTCAAAACCATGTGCAATCAGATAGGTGTGTATCTTTTCATACCAAGCACGTGGTGCTTGCTTTGAACCATATAATGCCATCTTCAACCTGCACACTTGGTTTTCATACCCTTTCTGCACAAAGCCACGGGGCTGAAAAGCATACACTTTTTCATGCAAGTCACCATTCAAAAATGTAGTTTTAATGTCCAATTGATGTACAATCCAAGCATGATGAGCTGCAAGTGCACAGATGCTATGAACAATAGTCATTCGGCATGTAGGAGCAAAGGTTACATCAAAATCAATGCCTCTTTCCTGTGCATAACCCGTTGCAACAAACCTAGCCTTATACCTGTCAATTGTTTCATCGGGCTTACAATTTTTCATGATAGCATCATATTTCGATTGCATAGGAGCCATCCAGTTTTCAAAATTTTATGTTTCATCAAAGAAAACAGGCTCATTCTCATCACAGAGACTAGAGGTAGCCATAACATAGCAATTTGATGCAAAACAGGCACTAATGAGAGCCTGAATGAGTACGGTATGATAGAGGTGCATCTAATTTGTTTTCATGCAAAGTCTGCACCAACCATTTTGGCATAGTTTTTCCATTAGCTCTCTCATCAACAAGTGCATCATGTAAATCTGTATAAAAAATGGAATGATCTACATCATCACATGAAATGTGCAAAGGCTGAGAAGTTGCCTCATTAGGACCAACGCTAGACTATCCACTTGTAAAAAGAGGCAAAAAAGTAGTATACATGTCTTTGGATCTAACAAATGTCTCCTTCGTACATGATAGTAAAGGCTAAATAGCATCTTCCACAAAAACAACATGGCTAACCAAATGATTTAGTTTGTGGATGATACAGATGATAGCCTTTGCTTTCAGAACTGTACCCAAGAAAAATACATTATACTGCTTTATCATCCAATTTCCTTCGATGCTCTTCAAGCACTAATGCATATGCCAGACAACCAAAAACACGTAGGTGAACAACAAATTGCAAGCCTCATATGGAGTGATAGACTACAATGCTTTAGTGGGACATCTGTTAAGTACATATGCTGCACATATAACGGCCTCAAGCCAAAAACTATGTGGTAAAGCCTGACTCTTGACCATACACCTCGCCATCTCCATGAGTGACATATTCTTCCATTCAACAACTCCATTTTGTTGAGGTGTATACAACACTATACACTAATTTTTTATCCCACATTCAACCAAAAATGCATTAAAGTCAGAAGACATATATTCCCCCCCTTGATTAGAACGGAGGGTGCCCATTTTACATGCTTACAGATTTTCAGCCAAAACCAAAAACTATTTGAAGCACATAAACACTTCGACTTTGCTTTCAAC
The DNA here is from genome assembly GCA_020310875.1 of Ceratopteris richardii. NCBI lineage: Eukaryota > Viridiplantae > Streptophyta > Polypodiopsida > Polypodiales > Pteridaceae > Ceratopteris > Ceratopteris richardii. Next base: position 129,523,551 of record CM035406.1, read on the forward strand.
GGATATACCCATGCATGCCTGGAAAAATCATCGATGAAAATCATGAAGTAAAGATAGTTTCCAAAAGAGGGTGTCTGCATAGGACCACAGACATCACTATGAACAAGCTGTAATTTTTGAGTAGCTTGACTTGAAAGGAGGAACGCTGCATTTTGCCCAAAATACAGCCTTCACAAACATGTTTATCGAGTGCCTCAAGTTTGGGCATAGAGGACACCATTTTAGATTTCTGCAGGCATAACAAACTAGCAAAATTCAGATGACCAAAGCGTGCATGCCAAAGCTTTGCATCTGACATAGTTTGAGAATCATGTACTGCACATGATGAATCATTCACAGATTTTTCATAATTTATGAGCTTATACAGCCCACGACATAAAATGCCAGAAGCAATAATCACATCACCATTTGACATATCATGAACTGTACATCTGTCATCAATAAATTTCACAACCAAGCCAATCTTGGCTAAAGCTGGAACTGATAACAGATTCTTCTTGATCCCTGGCACAGATCACACATCTGACAATGTAAAAGAACTACCATCAACAGTAGTCAGAATGATCTTACCAACTCCCATGAGAGGATAAGAGGAGGTGTTGATGCATGGGAGAGTATTCGCTGTAGGGGTAGACTCGAGTGAAGTGAAGAAACTGTGCTGTGAGGTAATATGTTTGGTTGCCCCACTATCAAAGTACTAGTAAACATCTAAGTCTATTGCAGACATACATTGTTCAGGAGAAGATGGGTCAAAACTGCAAACAGTAGTAAACAACCATTCTTCATTCTGCACTAGATTAGCATACTCTATTTCAATGTAGAGGCCTCTCCAACAACCATTCTAGCCTCATTTTTGTTTGCCTCTTTTGCAACCAATTTTGGACAATTCTTTATGAAATGATCATTTGCTTTATAGTACTTGCAAAACAATTTCTGCTTTTCTATTTTCTTGTCATCTTTGTCATCCTTCTTTGAATGTGGAGAATTAGTAGATTTTTGCTTACTAGTAGAAGAGCTCCATTTACTTTTGCCCTTCTAACTAGCTAAGAGAGCTTGATCTACAACACGCATAATGGGCCTGTTCTGCCTAGATTGATCTTCCTGCAATATAACAAAGACTAACTCCTCAAATGTTAAGGCATTTGGATTGCCTTTCATCATCAAACGAAGAGTAGATGCAAAACTCTAGTATGAATTGAGAAGACCATTTAGAACAGTCTACACAAGTGAACTTTCAAGCAAGACTTCATCAACAAAAAATAATTGTTCCTTCAAATCTTTGATTTTATTTAGAAATTTGTCCATAGAATCACCTTCATTCATATGCTCACTCTCCAACTGTTTTTGGAGGTAAGCAACACGAGCCTCATTCCTAGCTTGGTATAATGTGGTACGTGTATCCCAAACATCCTTAGCTGTTCTGCAAGAGCGAATGTGAGGAATAATGGCATGTTTGATTGACAAGGCTATCAATGCATGTGCATGAGCATCTCTGCCATCCCAATGAATTTGCTCTACAATAGATGCAGCAAAAATCGCATCACGAACAAGGATCTTCATAATATCACCATCTTTGATGCCATCTGCATTAGCTTCAGTACTTGTATTTGTAGGTGTAATAGGACGTTTTTCAACACCCTGCACAATATTCCACAATCCCTTTGCAACCAATACATGATGCATCATATAAGCCCATAATGGGTAATTCATACCATCCAACTTATCCTCAACAACCAACATACAAAATACATCACTTATTTCAGCCATGGCCACTGACTAAAATACCATGATGCAGAAAAATTACTGTATCTGAAAAGTTGAATAAAACTACCCTAATGAGTTCTGCTAAACCTATAGCAAACTTTGAGACACCTATACTAGCGATGATATGCTCTGATACCAATTGTTGGAGTTTGAGGTTTGTGGAAGCACGTGAACAACACAAGGAAGAAGAAGAAGCTTGGAGCACAACACACAATACTGAACGTATTACCACTAGAATGTACAAAGTTAAGTAACCTCTTAGGGTAGTAGGCGTATATACAAGCCGGGGAAAAAAACCTCCTAAAAAGGGAAAAAAGTGCCCTGACGGTCCTAGAGTGTTCATACATATTGCTACCTAAATATATCAATAGTAAGATCATTCTGACTATTGGTGATCATAGTTCTTTTATATTGTTGAATGCTTTATTTGTGCCAAGGATCAAGAAGAATTTGTTATCAGTTTCAGCTTTATCCAAGACTGGCTTGGTTGTGAAATTTGTTGATGATAGATATACAATTCATGATCTGTCAAATGGCGACATGATTATTGCTTCTGGCATTTTATGTCGTGGTTTGTATAAGCTCATAGACTAGGAAAAATATGTGAATGATTCAGCATGTGCAATACATGATTCTCAGGCTATGTGAGATGCAAAGGTTTGGCATGCATGCTTTGATCATCTGAATTTTGCTAGTTTGCTATGTCTGCAGAAACCTGAAATTGTGTCCTCTCTGCCCAAACTTGAGGCACCTAGTAAACATGTATGTAAATGCTGTATTTTGGGCAAAATGCAGCATTCCTCATTCACAAAAGATGGTTTAGTTCGAGCTAATCACAAATTATAGCTTGTTCATAGTGATGTTTGTGGTCCTATCCAGACACCCTCTTTTAGGAACTATCTTTACTTCATGACTTTCATCGATGATTTTTCAGGCATGCATGGGTATGTCCATTGGAAGCAAAGTCCGAAGTGTTTATGTGCTTCAAACAGTTTCTATTTTTGGTTGAAAATCTATCAGCATGCAAAATGGGCACCCTCTGTTCTGATCGAGGGGGGAAATATATGTCTTGTGACTTTACTACATTTCTGGCTGCACAGGGGATAAGACGTCAATGTACAGTGCCATATACACCTCAACAGAATAGAGTTGCTAAACAGAAGAACATGTCACTCATGGAGATGGCGAGGTGTATGGTCAAGAGTCAGGGTTTACCACATAGTTTCTGGCTTCAAGTTGTTATGTGTGCAACATATGTACTTAACATGTGTCCCACTAAAGCGCTGTAGTCTATCACTCCATATGAGGCTTGGCATGGTTGCAAGCCATCTGTTGCATTGTGCCTACATGAAAAAGGTAATACAATATGCTAAACCTTCTTGTTTTGAAGATGCAATTGGAAATGCAGATTGGAAAAAAGCTATGGATGAGGAGATGGCTGCACTTTATGGAAACAATACATGGAAGCTGGTTCCATTGCCACAAGGAAAGAAACCCATAGGCTGCAAGTGGGTTTACAAGGTAAAGCACAGTGCTGATGGTAGCATAAGTAGGTATGAAGCACGTTTGGTAGCAAAAGGATATGCACAAACTTATGGCATTGATTATGAGGAAACATTCAAACCTGTAGTTAAGATGTCTACTATTAGAACACTTGTTGCATTAGCTACAACGAAAGGATGGACATTGCATCAGATGGATGTGAAAAGTGCTTTTCTACATGGTGAGTTATAGGAAGAAGTATACATGGACCAGCCACAATGCATGCAAGGATTGCTGATTACTTGACCACCATTCGATTTTCTATGTGTAATGTAGATCATTCACTATATGCAAGGAAGGGTGATGATGGCATCACAATTATGGCTATCTATATTGATGATTGGATTGTAGGTGGTGATAGAAAGCATCAAGGAGGTAAAGCAACTTCTTATGCAAGAATTCGACATGAAAGATCTTGGTGTGCTGCGCTATTTCTTGGGCATTGAGTTTATACATACAAAAACAGGTATATGGATGTCGCAAAGGCAATATGCCTTGAATATGCTGCAAAAGTATGGTATGGCTGATTGCAAGCCGATTTCAATGCCATTAGATCATAATTTGAAGTTAGATACTACATCAGGTGAAGCATTGGAAAATGTTACTATGTACAAGAAAATTGTGGGAAGCTTAATATATCTCACAATTACGAGGTCTGATCTAAGCTACACTGTTGGACTTGAAAGTCAATTCATGTAGGTTCCCAAGAAGCCACATTTGGATGCTCTGAGGCACACTCTACGTTATGTGAGTGCTACTTTGAATTATGCATTGTTTTATGAAGCTGGTGTAGACTTGCAGGTTCATGGATACACCGATGCAGATTGGGCTGGTGGTACTCCAGATAGAAGATGTACTAGTGGCTTTCTATTCTCACTTGGAGGTGCAGCTATTACATGGAGCAGCAAGAAGCAACCCACTATTGCTTTGTCAAGTACAGAGGCTGAGTATAGAGGTGCTACAATGGCAGCATGTGAGGCATCATGGCTGGAGATGCTACTTGCAAATTCGGGTGTGGAAGTGCAAAAGCCTATCACCATCTATTGTGATAATCTTAGCAGCATACAATTAGCACGGAACCCTGTTTTTCATGCTAGAACAAAGCATATCGAGGTACATTATCACTTCATCAGAGAGAAGGTATTAGCAGGTGATATTGATCTTGTTTATGTGAGCACAGATGAGCATGTTGCTGATATTTTCACTAAAGCACTTGGAGCAGAGAAGCTGAAGAAGTTTCAAAAGATGTTTGGATTAGAGGACATGGCGTTTAGCTTGAGGGGGAGTGTTGAGATATCAAGCTCAACATGTGATTATCCAGGATGACACATATCACTTTTTCATGTCTCTGACATGTATAGTGGTCACACCAGTATATGTCAGGGACACTTCATTGAGCTTTATTAGATTTATCTACCAAGAGTGATGGCACATTTGTTTCTTACCAGCTCACTCATTCATAGACATTAGGTTTTTCCTTATGTACTGGTCTTTATATATTGCAGTAGTTGTATTCTTGTTTTTAGGTCATTCTTGTACATTCCTTTTTATGTAATAGAGGAAGAAGAAGAAGAAGAAGAAGAAGAAGAAGGAGGAGGAGGAGGAGGAGGAGGAGGAGGAGGAGGAGAAGAAGAAGAAGAAGAAGAAGAAGAAGAAGAAGAAGAAGAAGAAGAAGAAGATTATTCTTCCTTGCTTCAATCTGAGTGTGTGCTTCTCTTTGATTGTGAGAGTGTGTGTGTTTGAGCTCTCTTCCTTATCTCCTTCCTTGTGACAACATGCACATACACACATATACACATACACTTACACATATACATGCACATACATACATATACACACACATACACATGCACATGCACATGCACATACACATATATATGCATATACACTTACACATGCACATGCACATACACATATACATATGTACATACATACATATACACACACATACACACATATACATGCACATACGTACACACACATACACAATACACATGCACTTACATACATATACAAAGATATACATGCACATACACACATATACACATACACTTACATATATACATGCACATACATACATATACACACACATACCCATGCACATGCACACACACATACATACACACATATAGTTACACATGCACATGCACATACATGCATATACACACATACATATGCACATACATACATATACACACATATAAACATACAAATAAACATGCACATACATACACACACGTAATGCACACACACACACACATACACATGCACATATATACATATACACACATATACACATACACATATACATGCACATGCGTACACATACATAACACACATACACATGCACATATGTACATATACACATATACATGCACATACGCACACACACATAATGCACATACAC
>CM035406.1:129534263-129601763 GCA_020310875.1 Ceratopteris richardii
ACATACATACATACATGCATACACATATGCATACACATACACATACATATACACACATACATAACATATACACACATACATACATACACATACACATACACATACACATACACATACACATACACATACACATACACATACACATACACATACACATACACATACACATACACATACACATACACATACACATACACATACACATACACATACACATACACATACACATACACATACACATACACATACACATACACATACACATACACATACACATACACATACACATACACATACACATACACATACACATACACATACACATACACATACACATACACATACACATACACATACACATACACATACACATACACATACACATACACATACACATACACATACACATACACATACACATACACATACACATACACATACACATACACATACACATACACATACACATACACATACACATACACATACACATACACATATGTATATGCATGCACATGCATATGCACATCCACATACACATAAGCATAAATATATACATACACGTATGCATATACATACATACATGCATACATACATACATACATACATACATACATACATACATACATACATACATACATACATACATACATACATACATACATACATACATACTGTAGCTCAGTGATGAGTAGCACCTCCTTTAATGTCAATTCGGGAAGACATGAGGATGGTATGAAGACCTCGAGCAAGTGAAGGCACAAATGTGTGAGTGCGAAGCACACTAACATGCACACACATACACACACACGCGCACACACAGCAAGAACAAAGAGAGTCAGACAATGGAATCACTTCTATTGCAACAAAGTTCTCATACAAGCTCAAAACTACAAGAAGGTCTCCCAAAAATGAGCTCTCTAGCTCTATTTATAGTTTTTGACTAGCTTTGGCCCTGTCCAGACCTAGTGTCCGACCTAGTTAAAAATTAGGTTCCAGGGTTTATTTGAGGGCTCAAACGAGATCTAAAAAATATGAAAATTGGCAGGCAACTACTTCTAAGGCTCCCCAAGCTTGAGGACTCCTCGGCTTGTACAAAATGGAGCTACAAAAAGGTGAAATGATATTTACAAGGGTTTTTAGTGATAAGAATCACTTTTAAATGGTGTAGGGGTTTGGAAAAAAATAAAGGGTTGCCTTAGTGCTAGATCTGCATGTATGCCCGTATTTGCTTCTTCCCGTATACTGCCAACACTCTGCCCCCCCTAGCGTCTGTCGCCTCTGACAGACCTCTGCTCCATTGTTTGATCAATGTACCTCTGCAGGAGGTCGGTTGCCACTTCTTGTTCCTTGATGCGTAGTCCCCGGACCAAATCTCTCTGAAGGGCATCCCAATTGACTGCTTCTGGCAGATCAGGGTGTGGTGTGGTGTAGAGTTCCGAGTGCATGGTTTGTTCACACGCAAATAGTTGTAGCAGGTGGGTTGGGCGTGGTGTGAATACTTCTGAGTGTGACTCCCAAAACCCCGTGGTGAACATATCATCAAAGGTTTCCTTGTAGCAGGCAGGGAGATATCTTATTCGTGCATGCCATGTGTAAGCTACTCGAATGCTCGGGGTCGTGCTCATGTCATATAGCAAATCATAATTACCATTGATGAAGCCCGGAATTGAAGGCTGGATGTTACGTACATTTCGAAAGGTCTTTAGCACCACTTGCATCATGTCCAAAATTTTGAGCATCATTTGAGCGGCGACATCCGGCATGGGGTGGAGGCATGGCATCCAATGTCTGATGGTGGCTATCATGTATGATACTGTAGGTGTGCCGGTTGGGGGTGCGATTGCGGGGTAATTGAGCCATTCTTTACAATTTGCATTGTTCTGAACCTTGATGGCGAATGCTTTCCATGATCTTCTTCTTTGTACTGGACCAAAGCAAGGGTTATACTTCAAATGCATGGGAGCGTGATCCCATGTTTGTAACATCTCCGGATAGGTCTCCAGTAACTTTTGCCTCATATGGGTTGGAATATGGCCCCCTTTCTGGCTGCCTCTGGAATGTCCTCGGGTTCGAACTGTGTTGCGAACGTAGGGTACTAGTTGGTTATGCGTTTGATCTTAGCATTATAGTCAGCCAGCAGTACAAAATAGGGCTTATATTGTAACTCTGAACTGGTGATCAACCGCCTAGGAGCCAAGTTCGAGAAATATTCAGACTTGAGTATAGACTCCTCAATGGTTTTCATGGCCAACATCTGCGTTGCTACACGCTCTTCGTGAGTGTGGCCCATCTCCTCTACCTGCTTCATCCATGCCGATGGGGGCTCCTCATATGTGTCTTGGCCTTCCTCCGTAATTCTGCCTCCTGGAAGGGGTTGAGGCTCATAATTATCTTCAAATGTCTCCTCCACTGGAATGACTACTGTTTCTTCTTCTATGGTTTGATCAGGTGGAGAGGGAGGTCATTCATACTATAACAACTTGATTTTTAGTTCTGCAACCTGTTGTCGTAGCTCAAGTACCTCACTGTTGGTTGAAGGTTCAGGTTCTGGCGAAGTAGCGGCATCGACCGTCTCTTTAGGTGTGGGTGGGTGTGTTGTCGGTACTTTGGATCCTTGTAGTTCCTTTATCTGGTCTGCCAACTGATCATGGGCTTCCAAGAGGGTCGCATAACCTTCTAAAACCTGTTGAATATGCTCTGAGGGGACAGCCTAGATTTTGCAGGGTCTATAGGTGCTCCCGGGGTGTTTTCCATGGCCGCTTCTAGGTTCTCCTGGTTTTGTTGTTGTAGCCTTCGGTTCTCTTCTTGAGCTGCTGCTAGATGGCGACGTAGTAGGGCCATGTTGCGTTGAAGTCTCGCATTGCGGCCCATTTGTTCTCTGAATTGTTCCTCCATAGCTTTGCCTGTCTCTGCATACTTAGCTTCGAGTTCTGTCTTCGAGTGTTGGAGGGCAGTCACCTGGTGTTGTAGTGCTGTATTATCTAGTTCCAAGGCATCGACTCGTGCTTGGAGTTGAGCCGAGAGATTGCACAACTCTGTGTTATTTTCTTCTAATAGCTTATACTCTTGCTTAAGCTGAGTGGCCGCTTCAACCATGGTGTCTAGTGCATTACTAAATGATGTGGATGCATGGGTAGAGGTGGAACGTGCAAAGGGTCGGGAGGTGGGAAAGGGAAAAGTGGATGATGTGCCTATGAGTGAAGTGAGATGTGCTGATGGTGGAACAGACGTGGTGGTGGGTGCTCCTGTGGATGGTGAAATATCCATGGGATCAGATGTGAGAGTGTGTGGAGTGTGAATTGTGAATACGGAAACGGTAGGTGGTGTGTTAGTGGTGGCAGTGAATGTGGGGGAGTGGGGTTGGGAAAGGGACTTTTTATTATAGTTCTCGACCTGTTGGAGTATATTTACAAGGTTTGTCCAGAACGACGGTTGTGTGACTTGGGTTGAGTATGAGGCAGTTACTAGGGAAGTGGTGGATAGGGTTTGGGTGTGGGTGAATGGAAAAGGATGGGATAAGGTCTGGCTAGTGGCAAGTGGTTGTCCAAGGGTGGGGAGATAGGAAGGGTGACCTATTATGGTTTGATCGGTGGCAGGATGACCGGTGTGAGGTTCAAAAATTTGGGTGGAAGTGATGGATGTGGGTAAAGGGAAGGATGTAAAAACAGAGGTGTGTACAATGGTTTCATGATGGGTGGATATCGGTTGTTCAGAAAGACTAGTAGAGAAGGGTTCTGAGGGTTGAATGGAAGGTGACGGTGGAGATGGTACCTGTGTAATTACATCTTGTTCTTCAGTGGGACTTGGGCTCGTCATGTGAACATCCTCTGAAATTGTGGTAGGCAAGGCAGTAGAGACTTCCATTTGAATCATTTTTCCTCGTCGTGGCCGTGTATCAATCCTTCGTTGATCATAGGTAGGGTTCTCCTGATAGACCATTGTCCTCAATGCTTCCCCGATCCCACATGTCTCTGCCAATAGATTCAATGATTGAACAAAATGTGAGTCGACATTCTCGGCTTGGAGCATTTGGTTCACTAGAGCTTTATTCGCCTCTTCTGTCATCTTATGTCTTCTCTGTACCTGCTTGATTGTCTTGTATAGCCGTTTGAGTTGTGCCGTGTAGGCAGGGGCCTCCTCTTCACTCTCCTCTGGTTCATTCCCCCGTTCTTCTTCCTGATTTTGTGTGCTTGGACCATGAGGATGTTCTGCCTCTTCTTCCCAATGTACCCTGCTTGTCTCGCCCTGTGGTTGTTCTCCTTGGAATGATGATCCCGGATCGGCATTGTCAGAAAAACCTTCACTATCAGATAAGTGGGCCGTCTACAGGAATCTTTCAAAATCAAAATTGGGATCCTCAGTTAAGGTGGCCATAGATGCAAACTCGGCATCGGTAGGTAGTGGAGGGGCGGATGGAGTGGGCTGTACCACACCCCCTGATTGAGTTCCTTGGAGATGTACCGTGAAAGGTGCCACGTGGGCTTCTTCTCTAGGGGGAGCTTTGGCTGTGGCCTCGTGAGGGATCATGACCTAGGAGAGTGATCCACGCATTCATTTCGCCGGTTGATTCCCTGACTTCCGCCCCTTGAAAAACTCCAGTTGTGAGTATTTAAGGGCCCTGGCTATTGGCACGTCATATGCAAGACATCTATAAATAATTCTGGTGATCGCACAGCAGCCATGTAACATATGCTTCCTCACACCCCACTTGCCTGCTTAATACAATTGGTCCAGAATCCATACATGCATCTTAATTGGCAAGCTTCCTGTCTCTGCTAGATATAATCCATACCATATTTTCTTGTGAGGTTGGGTAAAACATTCTTGAGCTGGAAATGCGAAGTGTTGAAGGCACATTCGCAGGGGTATGGCGATGTTAGGTGTAAGGGCACACATTTCTTTCAACTTCTTGATTCTGTTGCTCTTCATTGACTCTGGTATCAAGGGATCTCTATCAGAGGGAACGTGGGTGCCATACATCTGAAGAGCTTCCCTGATTAAGGTAACATTCAACTCAAACTTCTTCATTTCCTCCTGGTTTGATAGGGAGGGCACCCAGAATGTGCCTGAATGATCTTTATCCCCTGTCGGCTTCAGTGTGGCTATCAAGTAGTAGCACCTAAGAAAATCCGGTCTAGGCAAGGCTGCACTAAAGTAATCTTGGAATCCCGCTTTCTGCCAAATATCCTGAAGAGGAGTTGCATTTTGCAATGCTTCAAATTCTCGTGAGAAGAACTGAAAGGTCCACCACACTCCTCCACATTCCATCTTGGATTCCCAGATATGATCTGCGTCTCCCAAATCCCCTGGCATCTCATTGAACCAATGAGAATGCCCCTTTACTCTATCTGTTAGGCCACTTGGTGGATCCGGAATGGGAATTCTTCTTACGTTCAAAAGCTCCTCCGGCCTAGCTGTCAGTGGAACCTCCACAGGCATGGTATCCCAATTGATTTGAGTGTTGGTGCCTGCCTGAGAACTCGTGCCTGCTGCTGCTGCCATGGGAATCGGGTGCTTATCTCCTAGAAGAAGAAGGGCACATTAGTGTTGCATAGGAAACAGGATGTAATGGTGTTCCCTTCACAATACTAACATGACAATCCCGAAGGTTAGTGGTCAGAGGTGAAGTGCTTGTGATAGATGTGGGTGGTGATTAGAGGTCAGTATCATCCTAGATGTCTAGTATCATCCTAGATGTCTACTTTGGTTATGCAATGGACTCAGAATGCACCTATGTCAGAGAGGATGGATTTACAAAAATTGGGTCTGGGGGTTTGATACATGGTTTAAGTCTCCAAACTTTGCTAGAGGGTTCGTAGCTCTTAGAGCTAAAGAGAGGTAGAGATTTATGAACTAGAGTGTGATGGAGTTGGGGCCTTTTGGGCACCCATTTCCAGACATTTCTTGATTTGGTTGAGTGTGGGTTAGGGTGGTCTTTAGGTAGAGTTCCTGCGTCGTTAGTCGAGAGGACGTGTGAGTGTTGAATTATGCCAATAACTAGAGTTGGAGCTATTTAGGCTCGTAAACAGGCCTTGGGCACCCATATGTGTCTAGCATTGGGGCTAGCCTTCATTGACCACTTAGGGACCCAAATAGACGTGGTGTGCCTAGGAGGTTGTCTAGGGGACTCCTTCACTTGTGTCCGTGATGGTGTGGCTTGTTTGTGGCCTCCTCGAGAGTCTGCTATTAGAGTTGTGGGTTTTCCATCCTTGCGTATCCAGATCTGCTTCGCGCCACGAGGTACTCCGTGTTGCTCTAGTTGGCGCTCCTGCTTCTTGATCAATGGCCTCCTTCGTGTTGTATAGTGTTTGGTCTTCATGTTGAGAATCTCCTTTGACCCCGTTGCAAACTCCTCATTGACTCCTGTACCTTTGGTAAGATTGACAATCCTCTGCACCATAGAAGTTTGGACAAGAAGAGCATCATTATCTTTATGTGGATTCCTGGAGGGACCAGGAGTTGGTGCCTGTTCTATTGGTTTGAGTGCTTGATTTTCTAATTCAATCGTAAGACGGCTTTGGCCTACCCAAGCCTGAAGAAGTCCACTTCTTAGGTTGAGGTTGACTGCGTGATCATAGATCCAGTCTTGGCCTAAGACAAGAGGCTCAGTAAGATCCTCGTCTTCACATACTAGCACTCTTACTAGCATTAGTACCTCCTGAATGTAGAGGGGTAGATCCACCTCTCCCATGCAAGGGGTTTCAACACCTCCTAATCCTATCAGATATGCCTCTAGGGGTTTTACCTCCAATTGCAGTTGCTGGCAATAAGAACGCCGAACTGCACTAGTGGCTGCTCCTGAATCAATTAAAGCTCTCACGCTTGTTGTGCTGTATCTTTGTCCTATTTCTAGGGTTACAAAAGGTCGCCGATCCACTATCTTATGGGTACGTTCACTTGAAGCCTCGCACATGGCCATGTGATAGCTTGGAGACTCTTGAGTGTCAATCATAGGCTGATCTCTCCCTTGCCTCCTCAATTTCATTCGTCGGATGCGCTCTAAGGCTTCTGCTTGTGCTTCTTCTCAAATTCGTTTTTCCTCCTCTTTACGTTTCTTGGCCGTGTTGAGCCGATTTAACATCTCTTCAGTCAGGGGTTCTTGGTATAACTTGACTCTACATTCGCTTATGTAGCTAGGGAGAATATCGCCTTCCAAAGTGGCTAGTTGTACTGCCCCACTAGTTGAAATTCTATTTATGATCATAGGTCCATAGCCTCTTTTCTCTAATTTTCGTGCATGCTGCTTCAATGTGTAGACTAGGACTAGGTCTCCTGCTTTCAAGCCTTTATCCTTCACATGTGTATCAAAATATGCCTTTTGCCTCTTCTTCGCTGCATAGATTCCTGCTGCAGCTCTCAATCGTGTTTCGCCTAGACGTTCAAGATAAAATATTCGAGAGGAGAGTTCATGGCCTGTCCAGTTATGCTCTTGTGCTACCTTCAATGTAGGTATCAAAAAGTCCAAGGGTAGCACCGCATTCTGACCGAACACCATCTGAAAGGGTGTGGCTTGGAGTACCGTTTTATAGGCCACTCGGTATGCCCAAACAACATGGTGTAGCTGTTTGTCCCAATCAGAGCGTTTATTGTTCACTAATTTCGTCAGTACATTGCATAAGATCTTATTTGTACTCTCAGCCTGGCCATTAGCTTGAGGGTGATAGGGGGCAGACTTCTTATGTACTACCAAGAATTCTTGGAGAAGGTTTTCTATGACTTCATTCAAGAAGTGTGTGCCTCTATCACTCACCAACTCTATTGGCAATCCGTACCTTGTGAACACATTTTCAAATAAGAACTTTGCTGTTGTTTGAGCATCATTTTTTGTAGTAGCTTTCACTTCTACCCACTTGGTTAGATAGTCTGTGGCCACGATGATATATTCAGCATGTGAGCCCTTAGCTGGGGGATTAATAGGACCTACAAAGTCTATTCCCCACTTAGAGAATGCACGTCCGCCCATCATAGGCTTCAGTGGCATCTCATCTTTGCGTATAGGATACTGGGTTCGCTGACAAATCTCACACCTCTTCACATAGGTATGTGCATCCATGTGAAGGGTGGGCCACCAAAATCCTGCAAATAGAATTGCTTTGATCACCCTATCTGGACCAAAGTGTCCTCCTGCTACACCCTGGTGAGCAATTTCCAAGATCTTTAGATATTCACTCTCATGAACACATAGTCTCAGGTAACCATCTTTTCCGCGCTTGTATAGATTATCACCAATGAGTGAGTAATCTAGGGCCTCTTGTTCTAGACTTCTTTGTCTCGTCAGGGTCATATCTTGAGGGGATGTTTTCGTCCTCAGAAACGCCACTAGTGGCTTGCTCCAATCTGGCACTAGAGACACACGATAAAGGGTGGCATGTTCCACTGGTGGCTTAGTGCGACAATTTGGGCATTCCTTGCACATTCTATGGACGTCTGCTTCCATAGTTGGCCAGTACACTCCAAGTCTCCTCAATGTTTGTAGGGTTTGTTGTTTTGAGTAGTGTTGCTCTAATGCACCTACATGTGCTAATTGCAACCACTTTGCGTGCTCGTCCTCTTCCACACAACAAGCCAAGATCCCTTGATCCGTGTGCTTGTACATACTTCCTGCCATGATGTGATACTTTTGGGCTTTTACTACCTCTCTATCCTGTGTGGCCATTATTGAGTGGTTAGGCCCGTAGGTTAATACTGGCACTAATGGCTTAGCCCACTGCGGTACAACTTCCAAGTTAAACAAGTAAGCATCAGGTAAGTCATCTGACACTCCTTGTGGGGCTTCTCCTGATGTGAGCCTTGAGAGATGATCTGCTCTCAGGTGAGTTCTGCCTTTCCTCACTACTACCTCAAAGTCATACTCCATTAGTAAGAGAAACCATCTTACTAATCTGCCCGTATTACATGGCTTGTTTACCAGGTACAGTAGAGCTTGGTGATCAGTAAAAAATTTGAACTTATTTGCGAGAAAATAATGTCTAAACTTTTTAACTGCATATACCATGCCTAGTCCTTCTCTCTCCGTAGTGGTATAATTTCATTCAGCTGCATTCAACTGTCTACTAGCATAGGCAATTGGAAGATCCATATTACCTTCACCGATAGGTTGCGCGAGTACACACCCAATAGCATAATTGGATGCATCCATGTGGACATGGAATGGCTTATTCCAATCCGGTGTGGTCAAGATTGGTGCTGAACACAATCTTTGTTTAAGCTCATTGAAGGAATTCTCACATTCGTCAGTCCACTCAAAGTTAGTCAAAAGTCCATACAGAGGCTTTGCTATGATGGCGTACATGTGTATAAACTGGCGGTAGTAACCACAATGCCCCATGAAAGCCTGTACTTCCTTGACGTTCTTTGGCCTAGGTAGTTCTGCGATGGCTCTCACTTTCTCTTCGTCAGTGGATATGCCGTTCTTAGACACTATGTGTCCTAGAATTTTGCCTTGCCTGACCATGAAAACACACTTTTCTGGGTTCAAGCAGACTTGATATTCTTTGCATTTATCAAAGATTTGTCTGAGTTCAGGTATATGGGTCTATCTAATGTTGGAATGAGCGCACAGATCATCAACATAGACTTCCAAATTCTTCCTCAAGAACTCTTTAAACACGTGACACATCAATCTTTGAAAGGTAGCAGGTGCATTAGTAAGCCCGAATGGCATTACCCGAAAGGCAAATATGCCCCACTCCGTGGAAAAAGCCGTTTTATGTTGATCCTCTGGAGCAATGGCTACTTGATTGTAGCCCGAAAACCCATCTAGGAAGCTGTACACTTCCTTGCCTGCTACCCTTTCTAATAGGTGCTCAGTGATAGGAAGAGGATAACTGTCTCTAATCGTGGCGGCATTAACTTTTTTAAGGTTAATACACACACGCAGTTTTCCATTTTTCTTGGGCACCACTACAATGGGGGATACCCACTCAGCGTGCTCAATTTCATAGATGAATCCGGCTTCAACCAGTCTATCTATCTCCTCTTTGATCTTAGCAGCATAGTTATCGTTGTATGTGTAGGGCTTCTGCTTCGAGGGTCTGGCATCTGAGGTCATGGGGATTGTATGTGAACATATATCAGGGTCTACCCCTTTCAAGTCCTTATAACTCCAAGCAAATACATCTCGGTATTCTCTTAGCAAGGCTATTAGCTCTTGTTCTTCCTCTTCTGTCAGGTCATGACCTATGTACGTGCATCTTTCTTCTCCTTCCTCAATGGCTACAACTATTTTCTTGGTAGTTTCCTTGCTATCATAGGCTTCTCCTTCTTGTGCCTCACGTTTAGGCATTCTTATCATGACTCTCCTATCGTCTATCTCATATTTTTTAAAATTTTCAGGGACCTCAAACAAGGATTCTTCTACCTCCGGAGTGACTTCCTTCTTCTTTTTTTTCTTTCCTCCGCTCTTAGTAGCTACTTGTGTGGCTAACCTCACCTCATTTGTAAGCTCTCCGTGCCTCTGGGGTTGAAATTCTACTTCATAGAAGTATTCTTCATCTGATGCAAAAGGTGGGTCCATAATGATCGACTCTAGATCGGAGTCACTCGCATCCTCAAATGCATCAGGGCTAGGTTCGCATTCTTCTAAAACTGCATCTCCCATGATTGGCTCTATTGAAAAGACTGAAATGTCATAGCCATCCTCATCACAGTGAGGTGTCCACTGCTCTTCATTGATGGCTACATCCATTGTTGCTAGGATTTGTGCCCAGCCATGGGGTTCAAATTCCTCATCAGGAAAGACTACAGGTGCATAGGCTGGGTCTTGAATTGATCTATGGTTTTCTTTTGCACCTACCTCTCTGGCTTTCTCTCTCTTCTCTTCTTCTATTGCTACCTTACACATCCATAAGTGGGTGTCTTCATGCATCCACGAGGATCCGGATCCTATGGAATGCACAGACTCAGTCTCATCTTTGGCTCTATGGATGGGATTCCATTGAATAGGCGGTACGTCTCTATGAGAGTAATCCTTAAGATTGACTTTGGTTGTAACACCTAGATGTTGCAAATACAAGGAATTGGTTCCCCAATCCTGGACTACTTGCAATTGCCACATAAATGGCCTTCCCAAAATCATCTCGTAGGCTTGGTTTTTGCTAAAGTCGCATATAGCAAAAGTATGCTCAAACTCAACCCCACATGTAGTGAGAGTTATTCCTTCTAGCAATCCTAAGGGCCTTTCAATATGACCATCAGCCATCTAGAATTTCATTCTCGTTGGTCGGAGTGCTGGCTTGCCCCATCGCTTCCATAGGGAAGTTGTAGCAATTGCAACTCCTGCACCTGAGTCCAAAATCGCCTTGGTTGTGTAACCCTGATGAGTAACTGGGAGATAGGTATTTCCTTCTTCTCCTTCAATCATGTCTCCTATCTTATCCAATGGTATTTCAGGCACTGTTCTATGAGATCCTACTTGGGAGCGCGATTTTGCTATGTCTGGCACTTGTTTGGCTACATGTTTCCACACTTCTGGCTTAACTTTGAGTAGCTCTTCTAAAGTGAGATTGCACTGCACTTTAGTGTTCTTTACTACCTCTGTATTCCTAGGTATGATAGAATCTTCATTTCTTATCATGACTGTGGGCGCTCTCAGACAAGTAGACTTGGTTTCCCATGGGCCTGTGAAATGTGGTAATTCTTGTAGAGAATTAGACTCAAAGTCTAATCTCTCTTGAGAGTGGATGCTCTCATGCTCCTCATAAATGGATGGGATGTCCTGTGGGAATTGCTCGTGTGCATCATCCACAAGTTCAATGGGAGGAGGGACTTCACTTTCTTTAGCCCATTTGTCTTCTTGAATCTCTCGTAGGAATTCTGGTGTGAACCGATTCATAGAAGATGATGTGTCTGGCTCCGTAGAGTTAGGCACGTAGGCTTCCTGGGGAGGTAGGCTCACGTTCTCACTTGCCTTGCCCTTATTTTGAGAGGCAGATTCCTTTTCTGATTGTGCAATTAGCCTCTCTATTCGTTCTAGTAGTCCATCAAAGTGTAACTGCGTCTTAGCTGAACTAGAGATGTTAAAGAGGCGACTGGCTTCAAACATAGTCTGAGCCAATTCCACCATCTTAACACAAATTTTGGTTCGTTCTAGCTCTAGTTCTGCTCTAGGGTAACACTTTTCATGATCAGTTACGTTTGGCCCTTCTTGGATTCTGGCCTGATATGCTCTAAGCATCATGTTTAGGTCCTCGGGAGTGGGATCGGCTAGGACGGATCCTACTCTGGGTGGTGGGTGGGTTAAGGGTGGTGTATTGAAAGGTTGGGGAATGGAAGAAGGTGGATTGGCGGGTAAAGGGAGAGGTGGTGGAGGGGTGGTGTGAGAGTGGTTTTGAGATGCGAGTTCACTTATCTTTGCTTTGGTTTCTCTCAAGCTTTCTTCAAGTTCGCTCATGTTTTTTGCCCATTGCCTTTTCATTCTTTCACGACTATCCTTCCAGGCTCTAGTCCTCTTTTTGGTTATGCTCTCTGTTTCACTCACATCGGGGCTCTTTTCCTGACCAACACCTTGGTTTTGTTGTAGTGCTTGGGCTCTTGTGATCACTTGCACAGGTGCAGTGGAAGTCACACTCCCTGTGGAGTCTACAACTAACCCAACAACATTGATAGGAGTGATTTTAGGCATGTTATTAGGGTTCTTTGGGCAATCTCGTAGGAGATGCTCTTTCCCGCAGTCTTGACAGAAACCCTGAATTGTTACTGGTTGAGGTTGTGTAGGGGCAGGCAGTGGACAATCACGTATAAGGTGATTTCCCTGACATCTGAAGCATGGTCCTCTAGGAAATGGGGGTCGTACCTGCATAGGTTGAGGTCTAGAGTTGGGGTTTGTGTACATGACATTGGCATACTCAGGCTCCCCACTATTTTCACTTGGGTCCTCATAATAGTATGACTCATTATGCTCGGGTGACTGCATGTAGTAAGCCTGTGGGCTATCAATATGTGTGGAGTCAAAACTATGGTCACTTGGATCACTGTTTGATAGCAATGGGGTGACTGGAACTATGGCTCTGTTCGGATTTTCTTCAGCAGATGCATATTTCACTGGGATCACATTGGTTGGAGTAGGGGGTTGCTGTACTAGGACTGGTTGAGGTCTCTGCTACCCTTGATAAGGTGGCTGATAAGTTTGCTGTGGTCGGTTGTATTGTTGTGGTGGGTACTGATTTTGGTATCTACCTTGTTGTGGATATGGCTGAGGGTAGTTTTGCCTGACAGTTTGTTTGTTATATAGGCAGTCTTGTGCAGTGTGGTTGGTGTACCTTCGCTCTATGGTGCAGTACTGGCTACTAGGATTCACTTGGGGTTGCGCCATAATGGGGCATACATTTGCCATATGGTCACCTCCACAAGTGTAGCACCGCTTAGCTGGGGCAAATCTCGGAATTTGTTTGCTAGAGACACCTAGTTTTTGAGCTACCTTCTCTGCAAGTTCCTCAATGGATGTGGATTGACCAGATGTGATGCTACTAGAGCTATCAGAATCCTTATAGATTTTTGACAGTTCTAACTCCTCGCCTAAATTGTTCTCAATGTCTATGCACATACGCACGCACTCTTCTATAGTTCTGGGGTCCTTCAGATACACATATGACCTGAGCTTGGTGCTCAACAATCCATCTAAGAACAAGGCCACTTGCTTGGCCGGTGTAGGTAACTCCGGCATCGGGCATCTCTCTAGGTATTGCCTAAACCGTCTCCCAGCTAGTCTGACCGTCTCTTGAGGTGTTTGCTTGAAGCTATGAATTAGTGAGGAAGTGTTGTGCCTTATGCCACTCTTAGAAAACTCAATGATAAAGGCTTCTAGGAGCTGGTCTATGTTTCTGAAATGCCTCTCGTTCAATGGTTGAAACCACGTGAGGGCAGTGTTCCTAAGGGTTAGACCAAAAGCATTATATTGTGTGAATAGGTCCTCTACCTGTTCAGCTTTCAAGACTTGCCTAAACTCTGCCACATGGTCATAAGGGTCACCCGTGCCATCGAAGTAATTCTTCATGGACTTCACCAGTTGAGTTGGCTGCAGGGTCCTAGGGTGTTCTCTCGGCCTTGGCAAAGGAAAATCATCAGCATTTCTTTGGTTTCTTGGGTCTCTAAATCTCTCGGTTTCCCCTCTGTCCGTCCATGTTCTCCTTCTTTCTCTTCCCTGGGTGTCGGCAAAGCTTACTTTAAGTCTATCTCTACTTCTATCTCCTTGGACTCCATGAGCCTGGGAGGTCCCGGCTCCTTGGTGACCAAAGGACACATTAGACCTTGGTTGGGGAAAAACAAATTCACCCTTCCATGTGTAGGCATGTCTGCCATGCTCCGTGACCATGAAGATTCTCTCTGATGCATTGTCTTGGTAGGTTACTTTGCCTGGGCTATCAGGGTCTTTAAACTCATAGATTGTGAGGGCACTCACTTCCTGAGGTTGAGCAGATTTATATCTCCAAAAAGCCTCATCGGTTTCTCAGTTTAAAAGCAGATCTATGCTTTTATTATCCTGTGGAATCCACTCTGGAGTCACGATTCAGGTCAAGACAGATTTACCCCGGGGAGTTCTCGGCTCTTTCTCTAAATTTCCTTGCACTATATCACCCATGTCGGTCTCTGCAATCACATTTCCAAACTCGTCTGTTCTATCAAGAAGAGTGGTGACTACATAAATAGTCCTCTCTTTATCCAGGTATGCTCCATTCTCGAACCTGACTACCGGGTTCTAGTCCATGGGGTTGATCCGGGTTCTTAATCTGGACCACAGATCTTCTCAGGCCGTCTTCGTAGATGCGAGCACCTAGACGATTAGTCCTGATGTATTCCAATTGAGTCTTGTAACGTCCTTCTGGCTTTTCTAGGTACGCCACTCCTGAACTACCTACTGGTCTCTCCATGTTATAGGACATCTCAGAATCACTTGTTTCTGATCTGGGAGTGTATGGGTAATCACTCAATTGCTGGGCCCAAGACCTAGCAGTGTGATTGACAAGCTTTCCAACGAGACCAAAATCTCATCAATCGGAGTTCGTATGGTGAAGTTATGACCATTCAGGCACTTAGGGGTCCAAACAGGCTCTCAGGGTTCAGGAAATTCCTCCCTGGTTTCTAGGTCTTTTGCCCACTCCTAAGGCTCTTATATCCTCCCAATGTGTCCAAGATTAAGCCCCAAAAAGTACCCCAATTTTAATCAATCAAGTTATCCTAAAAATTTATGCGTTAAGCCTGTGTATCGCGATAGGTCGGGTCGAGGTGTCGCGATAGGTGGAAGTGTCGTGATAGGTCGGAGTGTCGCGATACTTCGAGGTGTCTCGATACTTGGGAGTGTCGCGATAGTTCGAGATGTCGCGATATTCCAAGGTGTCGCGATAGGTCATGGGGTCGGTGTGTCGCGATAGGTCGAGGTGTCGCGATACTCCGAGGTGTCGCGATACTTGGGAGTGTCGCGATAGTTTGAGATGTCGCGATACTCCGAGGTGTCGCGATAGGTCGTGGGGTCGGTGTGTCGCAATAGGTCGAGGTGTCGCGATACTCCGAGGTGTCGCGATACCTCGAGGTGTCGCGATAGCTCGGGATATGGTGAATTTTTCAGTTCTGTCTAGTGATCCTAGGAGCTCTCAGCCTGCGCAGTGTCATGGTGCACTCAGAATTGTGATTGGGTGAAGTTTTTGAGGTGTCACGATAGCTCAAGCTTGACGCCTCGGGACCTGTGCAGAGGAAATCCGTACTTGCTGAGCTTGCTGGAGATGATGATGAAGCTGAAGCCTGCAAGAAACATGCAAAAACACACAAAAACAAGCACACACACTCGCTCTCTCTCAAACTCGCACACAACAAATGAGGGGAATGACAAGGAAGAGGGAATATGTAGTGGAGAAGGAGGTGGAGGTGGAGATGAAGAAGGAGGTGAAGATGGATATGGAGATGGAGAAAAATCAGAAATTTACCGACTACTTACCATTCCAACGCGTCCTCTCTACGTCTTACCATCACACGCTCGTCCTCAAAGCTCGAATCCCTGGCAACGGCGCCAAAATTTGGTGTAGCTCAGTGATGAGTAGCACCTCCTTCAATCCGGGAAGACATGAGGATGGTATGAAGACCTCGAGCAAGTGAAGGCACAAATGTGTGAGTGCGAAGCACACTAACATGCACACACATACACACACACGCGCACACACAGCAAGAACAAAGAGAGTCAGACAATGGAATCACTTCTATTGCAACAAAGTTCTCATACAAGCTCAAAACTACAAGAAGCTCTCCCAAAAATGAGCTCTCTAGCTCTATTTATAGTTTTTGACTAGCTTTGGCCCTGTCCAGACCTAGTGTCCGGCCTAGTTAAAAATTAGGTTCCAGGGTTTATTTGAGGGCTCAAACGAGATCTAAAAAATATGAAAATTGGCAGGAAAC
Source organism: Ceratopteris richardii (assembly GCA_020310875.1). Taxonomy (NCBI): domain Eukaryota; kingdom Viridiplantae; phylum Streptophyta; class Polypodiopsida; order Polypodiales; family Pteridaceae; genus Ceratopteris; species Ceratopteris richardii. The sequence goes on from CM035406.1 coordinate 129,550,650, forward strand.
TACTTCTAAGGCTCCCCAAGCTCGAGGACTCCTCGGCTTGTACAAAATGGAGCTACAAAAAGGTGAAATGATATTTACAAGGGTTTTTAGTGATAAGAATCACTTTTAAATGGTGTAGGGGTTTGGAAAAAAATAAAGGGTTGCCTTAGTGCTAGATCTGCATGTATGCCCGTATTTGCTTCTTCCCGTATACTGCCAACACATACATACATACATACATACATACACACATACATACATACATACATACATACATACATACATACATACATACATATATATATATATATATATATATATATATATATATATATATATATATATATATATATATATATATATATATATATATATATATATATATTAATATGATTTTTTTTCATGAACTTACAGGTTATTATCTGAAAAGTTTTACCAAGTCAGAATATTCTTCCTATCTCACATGATGAAATGAAGAAGATAATCAACAATCTTGGTATAGATTATCAGTGTATACATGCATTCCTAATGATTGTATTTTATATAGAGGTGAATATGTTGACTCTTTGACACGTCCAAAATGTCAATCTCCTTGATATAAGGATGAAGAAGGTAAAATCCCAAAAAAACTATTGAGACATTTTCCATTGGCTCCATGGATTAGACATGTTTCAAAGCCCCGTATTATCAAATCTTTTGACATGGGGACATGATCATAAAAATATTAATGGAATAATCAGAATTCCAATAGATAGTGCAACTTTTCAGCATATTGATTCTACATGGCCTGATTTTGCACAAGAACCACATAATCTAAAGTTAGGAGTTGCATAAGATGGGGTTGATCCATTTTCCATGAAATCTAGTAAATGGTCAACATGGCCAATGGTAGTCATAAACTACAATCTTCTGCCATATCTTAGCATTAAAAAGGAACATTTAATGCTTTCACTTTTAATCCAAGGAAAAAGACAAGTTAAAGATATGAATATATATATTGCTCCTCTCATTGACGATCTCCAAGAGTTATGGAGAGGTATTAATGTCATTGATGTATCAAAAAGCATCAATGAAAGATATATTATGGTTCGTGGTATTGTGGCTGTGACAATTCATGATTTTCCAAGATATGGTGTTTGTTCAGGTGTTGATGTAATTTTTTTATTTAATATGCATAAAATATATGTGAGTTAATCTAATTGTATTTTTATCATTTTCATGATGCAACAATATCTACTAAGGGTTATAAATCTTGTCCATATTGTGGTGATTGGTTGAGATCAATTTATAGTAAGAGTATCAACAAAAATATTTATCTTCGACATCGACAATTCTTGCATAGCGATACATTTTAATGGAAAAATTGAAACAAGCCAGTGTCCAAAACCAATGATGCTTATGGATTGGTATTGTAATAAAGTAAGTCTATGATCCAAGGGTCTGGCCGGTTCAGACAGATCTGAAATCGGACACCGTTTGGTCATCCGTGTGTATGACCAAAGATCTCGAGTTTAGACTTACTAGGAGGTCTTGTGCTCTTGTGAACAAGTGAACCACTTAGCTTAGTGGTTAAGTCTCAAGGATGTGAAGGACGAGGTCTTGGGTTCAATCCCCATGAGGTGCATGGGAAGAGTATTTTGCCCAAAGAGCTCTAGAACCTTCTAGAAGCATCCACTGGACACTTGGCGCACATGTAGTTACATGGCTGACACTTGGCTGGTTAGTATCCACCTGCCCAAGAAGGTAGTCCCCTGGAGAGAGCTATATATAGAGGCATTTGGTTGGGAGGAGAGTCATCTCTCAAGCATGTGGTGGTCGTAATCGCTACGCTGTTGCATTGGTATCAGAGCCAAGCTCTCATGGTGACCTTGGGGGACATCATCACCTTCATAAGTTCTTATCGAATTTTTGTATATCCTTTCTTATACACGCGTCTCTTCTACTTTCTTGGTTCGCGTGCACGCATATCTATGGTGGCGACAGCCTTGGCTAAGGAGTTTAGCAAAAGATATCTTCATTTTCTACTGCGAGCCAGGGTGATCGAACCCCCGTCCCCCCAATTGGAGCACGCTGCTCTATCTAGAAGAGCATCACCGTCCACGTGAAGTATCTCCGCAGCAAATTCTATTGATGGGAGTTTGCGTTGAAGAAGATTCAAAAAGGTGTGTTCCCTGGTGCAGGGATCGGGTTTCGAACCCCTGCCCCCCCAACTGAAGGACGCCCGCCTATCCATACTGCCGACGGCGGTTCACGCTCCATATGCCTGCAGAGAATCATTTTCTCTTGTAATCGAGCGCTGCAGCAGATCGTAAGAAAGAACAAATAAAAAGCCACTCTTCTCTGCTTCCGCCCGCGAGATTCGAACCCAGGCGGCCAGATTGAGAGGAAGTCGACGTGACCAAGGCGCCAAGGAGTTTTCCTTGTCATCGAAGACAATATTCTAATGCAGTAATCTGCTCAGAAGCCGAACCCGAGGAGAATTCCTGTTTGAAACAAAGAAATAAGCAAGGAAAGTTAAAGTTTGGAGCAAAGTATGAAGGAAGTGGAGCTGTGGAGTGAAGATCAGGAGGCCTTTGGTGATCAAAGTCAAACCAACTTTGAATTAGGACCAAAGTCTTTAGAGAGAAGCTCTTCCAGAGGATCAAGGGAAGGACGTAGCTCTATGTGGAGCTAAGTATTTTCCAGTTTTTGCTTGGCCTTAATGCTTGATTTATCTTGTTTTCATTATTCTACACTTATCCTAGATGCACATTGAAATAGCCAAGATTTCAATTGATTAAGTCTAGATTAGAATAATGAATTAATCCATTTCTCATTCCAAGCATTAGTTTGCATTAAGGAAAGACTTGATTTCAAAAGATCCTTGTGCATCAAAGAATGTATTTTGGTAGTTTAAATACATATTTCCTTTCCATTGAGTAAGTTTTCTATTGCACCTCAAGGGTATGTTTTTATATCATAGTGCATTAGGACAAAGGAAAGGATATACATGCATTAGGATTGCATGATATACATTCTTAGTACAAGAAAAAATCGTGCATCAAGCTCATGCATGATTGTTGTATTATTTTTTGAGCATGCAAAGAACATGCATGCATACGCATGTGAGCATATGCTTTTGCATGTGGATACATGCATTTGCATGATAGAATGGAATACTGTTTGCAAGTAGATATGAGAATGTACTCTCTTAGTATTTAGCTTACTTTATAAGCTCGCAGTTTGACCTTAGGGAAGACCAAGGACTAGTTAGTTGCAAAGACATACTAGTTCTAGTATTGCAACTCAAGTAATTAGTCGATTTCTTCCCAAGTCGATACTCTTCTATCAAAGACAAATACTTAATGAGAATTAAGTATGTTAGATGTCTTGCTAGGTATGAGTAAGCACTAAGAGAAAGTTAAGTAATAAATTTCCTTGATGACCAAGAAAATTTAATTACTTGCAAACTCTTTTGTGATGTATCATGACTCTAAGTCCTGGATGTACTTAGAAAGTCATGCGGATAAAGCTTTAGTTGATTAGTTATATATTTTATGTAACTTCTCAAGCATCCCAAGGTTGGATGAGAACATCAACTATATTTCCAAGTTCCTTGAGTACTCTTCTACTTAGCAGATTTCGAAAGTTTAAAGAAGTTTCTTTGTGGTTTCAAGATTTGTATCTCATGATGAAACCTCGGTAAGCGACTTTTTGGAATTGAGATATGAAATAGTCAAGCCTTCTATTTCATGTGAGATCATTCTCCTACCATGTTTAAGATGAATTTAGTTTTGGGAAGGAAGATGTTCCAAGTAGAGGATCTTAATTGATTCATGAACTCTTCCCAAAATACACATAAATTCATATTATATGATAGGTCCAAGGAATGATGAAGGCAAAACCTCTTTAGGATATAAATGTTTTGCCAAGATATAAAGGTACCAATCTTTTATAAATTTTCATTTGATTTCATCCTAAGGGGTGATGGAAATCAAAGGTTAAACCTCAACATCAATTGATCCTTGATATCAATAAAAGGATGTTAGGTTCTATAGTTGCATCTCTGGTAAATGATGCAACTAGCTAAGCAATCTTTAGGAAATAATATAAGTTCCTAAAGACTTGAAGCAAGTGTGAACTTTTTATTTAGGAATAGAAAGTTCCAAGAAATGGATTTTCAATCCATGAACTTCGCCTAAACAAGTTATAAAGTTCAAAGTGTTCATAGTTGCATTACTATTGGATCAAACAATAGATGCTTGGACTTTTAAACATAAATTTGATTAGTGAAATATGTTTAAAGGACTCTAGTAACATCTGAAGATTGACCAATAATAATGAGTTTTGTATCAAACTCAAGAATAGAAGTCGATATCACATAAATGAAAGTTCAACTTAAACTTTCATACTGGCAAATGTGATATTTCGTCTCTAGTTTGATACTCAGGAAATAAATACAATTGAATCAGTAAATTTTTTGGATATTATTTGAAAGAAGTTCTTTCAAATGTTCTTTTTACAAACGATTCCAAGATGAATCATTAGACTGGAAAGCAAAAAATTCCAAGATGAATCATTTGCTTCAAATTATAGCCTAGTATTACTTGATAGGAATCAAAAAGTTCTTGAAAGAAAAATCTCCCCAGACGTGAGACTAGCATCTTTCAAGAAAAGTTATAGAGTAAGTAGTTCCCAGTAAATCCCTAACCACTAGAAGTGGTCTTTCAAGTCCTATTTGTGATATAACCTAAAGGTATATCAAAGATTCTTAGCTTTGGAATCTGAGAGGCATAAGTGTATGCTTGGACTTGAGAAAGATCTCTAAAAATCTTGCAGGTAAGCAAAGAAGCTTAAAGATAGTTTAAGAGATCTTAAAGATAAAGACTAAGTCTTTTTATCGCCAGATCAACCAGACTTGATCAATCTTGGCCATGATTGTCCAAGTAATGTGCGATTAGAACTACTTTGTAGATTGCCCAAGTATTGGCAATAAAATTCCTTTTGGGAATTATTCACTCAAGTTCCATTTATTCGATGGAAAACTATGAAAAAGAGTAAGTTGTTCCAAGTCTGAACAGAGTAAAGAAATTCCAAGAATGTAGTCTGCAACCGTGAAAATGGTAATTAAGTCTGTGGAAGGTAAAACATAAGTGTTTACCTATCCTTAAAAGGATTTTGGTACAAATCCAGAAAGCATGAGCGGATGCTTAAGACTTAAGCAGTAAAGAGATTCCTAAAGAAAGTCCCCGGGGTAGGTACCTAAAGCAACAGTAAAGAAAGGAATCTAAAAGACAAGAAGTCAAAAGCTCTTGTCGCTACAAAATTGGTCAAGGGTAAACCAATTGAACTTGAATTCAAGAAAATTCAAGTACTTGGAATTTTGATTGGTTTTCATTTGAAAACCCCAGTAAAGAAGAATTGATATTCTGTTAAGAGGTTTTCAAGTTTCCAAAGCAAAGCACATGATTATGAGGTGATCATGCGAAGGAATCAAAACCTAGGAAAATCTAGTTAGAGGTAATGCCTGAAACTTCCAATTCTTGTAAAAGAATTGAAGAAATAAGGTACTCTATCAAGAGATGTTTAGACTTTAGGATAAGAATCACCCACACATTAATGTGAATATAAAATAGGGTGTTATGGGACACCAGATTTTATACTCAGATTGATGTAGAAAAGATGGAATGGGACATCGAACCGTGGGATGATGATTATCTTTTAGTCCTAGTTTGGATTTTGAAGTTAGGTTTCATCCTCAAGGGAATTAAGACTTCAAGGAAAAGTTTAAATCGTAAAGGATGAAAGTAGTATCTTACGATACTTCAAGGTAACTTCAAGATTAAGGAAACTGAAGATATGAAGTAAGTAACTTCCAAGATCTTCTAAGAACACTTCAAGCTTAAGTGTTATTGATTAGAAATATTTGATAAATTTTTGAAAGAAGTTGGACTTTGATTTTGAGTTGATCTTTTCAACTTAAGATTTAATTGACTAAGTCAAGCATCAAGTTCCTAGTGTAACTTGATAAATTCACTCTTTCGACTCAAAGAAATGCACAAGAATTGCATTCACGATTAGGAGTCAAAAAGACTGAATGTGACATGAACTTAGTCTCAAGTGAAGCATTATTTGAATACGAAACTCATCGACAGAACCTCAGTGGGTCGACACACTGATGTTGATTACCACACTAGTATCTTGTGGTAGGATGATGTTTTTGATATCCTTTGAATCTTTTTGAGAATCCAGCTTATTTCTCTGAAAGATAAAGACAATGCTTCAATATCTTATTGAAATAGATCGTTGAGAAGTTAAAATCCTGAGTCAACTAGACTTTGACTCATAGCAAGTTTATGTATGTGCGAAGTTTGAATTGGTTGTACAAAGTCTTAGTTATCTCTTTCCGCTTTCCAAATCTTTTAGAATTGACTCAGATATGGTATCTGATTTCTTTTTGCAAAAGACCAAGGATAGCCGGTTAGAATTAGATAACTAACTTGAACATCCTAGATAGATGTTATGTACAAGAACCTTTTCAATCTTCAAAAGATGCTAAGTCTAAGTAGACTTATTCATTTGATTTTGCTTCAAGTTATAGCATAAATCATTTCCTAGAGTCCAGTATACTCTAGAATAAAGAAGTTAGGAATTGCTCATTGGATTGACAATTCCCAAGAACTTTCAGTTAAAAGTCTTTGAGAAAAGTGTCCTAAGTTGGACAATTTTCATTTTGAATTTGAATTGGTGAAGTAAGTATGGTTGATTCCACCGAAATGGTAAACTTTCTCCTACAGTTTACAAAGGATTTTTTAAACTCATAAGGACAAAGTAGTCCTCTAGTCGGGTAAAAAAAATCAAGTAACTGTTAGATAAAAGTAAACCATTGTACAGACATCTAAAGTTAGATGTATGGGACAACCACACTTCAAGTTCTTCAAAACAAATTCAAGTGAATCAAGAATTCTCAAAATCTTGCGAGGGATAAGAATCCCACCTTCATTACTAAGCCCATGCACCAGTTATGCCTAGAAATGGACTAGTAATTTGAATCCACCTAATTCACATGTTTGTGCCTAGATCGCACATCCAGAAACTGTGAATTAGCCAGGGATATGTGTTTAGATCCACCTTTATTATTCATTCACTATTTTGTACTTTGACTAGTTTATCAAAGTGCAAAGCGAGATAGTGTTTAGAATCATTTGGGCAAGGATGCCACCACAGAGATGAGACATGTTCTTCCAGTTCTAGAACATGATCATGTTCTTCCAGTTTTAGAACATGAGGCTCGGGGGTTGCCTACAATATGTATATAGCTCTATTTTCGAGGACGAAAATATTTTCCAAGGGGGGAAGAATGTAATAAAGTAAGTCTATGATCCAAGGGTCTGGCCGGTTCAGACAGATCTGAAATCGGACACCGTTTGGTCATCCGTGTGTATGACCAAAGATCTCGAGTTTAGACTTACTAGGAGGTCTTGTGCTCTTGTGAACAAGTGAACCACTTAGCTTAGTGGTTAAGTCTCAAGGATGTGAAGGACGAGGTCTTGGGTTCAATCCCCATGAGGTGCATGGGAAGAGTATTTTGCCCAAAGAGCTCTAGAACCTTCTAGAAGCATCCACTGGACACTTGGCGCACATGTAGTTACATGGCTGACACTTGGCTGGTTAGTATCCACCTGCCCAAGAAGGTAGTCCCCTGGAGAGAGCTATATATAGAGGCATTTGGTTGGGAGGAGAGTCATCTCTCAAGCATGTGGTGGTCGTAATCGCTACGCTGTTGCAGGTATCAAAAATGGATAGATGGGCCTCTCATAGATCCGGACTCCTATAGGATATGGAGCACCTTTCCAAAACATGTTTACTATATATGATATGATCTTATCTAGGTTGAAGACCCATGATTCTCATAACTTTTTGAAGCACATTTCACCTTTGGTTATCGATGGATGTACAACAAAAGGAGTACCAGATGTGATCTATGATCTTGGATCGCTTATAAGGTAATTATGATACTTTTATATTTAATATATATGACTATTTGATATCTTTTATTTATGAATTAATTTCTCTATATTTTTCTCTATGATGTGTATAGGTGGATTACATCAAAAGAGATTGACAAAGACTCGATTCCACAAAAGAAACGTGAATGCAAGGAGCTACTATGTTTGATGGAGAAAGAGCTTCCTACTTCATTTTTTGATATTCAGGCTTATTTATTAGTCCAACTTGTGGATGACATAGAGATTGTAGGTGTTGTCAACACTCCATGGATGTTTCGGGTCGAGCGATTTATGGGAATATTAAAAGGTTATATGTGACAAAGAGCAAAACTAGAAGGATCCATGACAAGGGGTTGGATGATTGAGGAGTGCATGTACTATGTTAGTGAATACCTTGAAAGAGTTCTTGAAGAAGCTCCATGTGCATGGACCAACCAATCTTCTTCAAAAATAATAGATGATGTATTATCAGGTAAGGGAGTTCCATTTTCATTTACATTACAAGAAAAAAATGATGTTTCTACTTTTGTAGCATATATTAGTGAATGCATGGAATCATTCGTTAGTGAGTATGAATAGGAACTTCAAAATCTCTGAAGAAAAAGATGGAGAAATATAAGATATAGACATAATCTCGATAATAATGAGATTATAAATATACCTTCTTTCACAGATTGGCTATATACTTGTTTGCAATGAGCCAGTGCAAATAATGAAGAAATCTCAAATGAGCAAAGAGAGTTAATGATAGGTTGTGAACGAAAGGTAATTTTATTTTAATAATATTCTATTTTTAACATATATGTATATTAGTTTCTCTTTACTAATTTAATTTCTTTTTCAAGCTCGAATGTTCACTAACATGTGGGCTTTTGGACAACATATTAGAACCAAAGCTATTGATTCTTTACGTAAAATAGAGGATTTTAACATTGTTGCTTCTTTTAAGAAACTATCACATGCTAGCTCAAAAGACACGAACCTTATAGATGGCGAACTTGGTTAGAACTATTGTTGGTATCTACAAAATATCATTTTGTACATTCAAACAGGTAAAAAAAGTTTATATTTTTTATGATAAACCATTATTTTTTAAAGCATGTAATAATGGTTTTTTTGAGAAAGGAATTACCTGGGTTTTGGGCACATTGAGAAAGGAATTACCTGGGTTTTGGGCAATTGATTCTTCCAAGGTAATGCGATCTACTAGAGAATCATATATTCTTCGTAAGCATATTGAACAAGCATTTTTTATAAAAACCTTGATGCTCATCCTTGGTGGCATGTCATTCATGTTCAACCTAGAGGTAGGTCATTGTTTGAACATTTTATTATTATAGAGATCGAAGAAAGTCCTCTTGATGATTCACCATCAGATACTGATACATCGACATCTCAAAGAGAAATTAGAATCATTTTACATGACAATGATACTAATCTTCTTGATGAAGAGGATAATACCCTACATGTTGATTCTACTGATGATGAGGAGAAATTTCCAAAAATCAATATTAAGCCATCAATAGATTATGTCATTCATGAGAACACACATTTAACAATAGAAAAAATAAATGAAATCAATAAGGATATTGAAGATGAGACTATATTGACGTCTTACCAAAATGATGGCAATAATGAAAACATATGAGTAGATTAGATACAAAATCCTACTCTAGTTATCGATCGATAACTTGAATCATTTGAATGGGTATCACATAACAGATTCTCCTTTATTCAACTAGAATGTCGGTGAATCCCACCAGAGAGATGAAATCATGTTCTTTTACGTTAGAATATGAAGCTTGGGGGTATGCCTAAAACTTTATATATAGCTTTATTTTCGAGGATTTTTTTTTTCATGTATGTATGCATATGTGTGTGTATTCATGTTTATTATATGTATACATGTGTATTATATGTATACATGCGTATTATATGTATACATGCGTATTATATGTATACATGTGTTAGTATGCACATATGTGTGCTTCATGTATATGTATGTGTGTGCATGTGTGTGATATATATATACATGTGTTAGTATGCACATGTGTATGTATGCATATGCATTTGTGTAATATATGCAAGTGTGTTTATAATTGTGTATGCATGTATTAGTATACATGTGTGCATGTAGGCATGTCTATGTGATGTGTATATGTGTACATGTGTACATGTAAATATGTATGCATGTATATGTATACATGTGTGCATGTAGGCATGTATGTGTGATGCATATTTATCTACTCCATCGTTTTATATATATGTATGTGTATCTACATGATGTGGATGTATCTTTATATATATTATGGTCCTCGTTGATTCGAGTAGCTATATATAGGCATAAGGTTGGGAGGAGAGACATCTCTATAGTAGGTGGTGGGAGGAATAGATGCAATGTGTACATATACTTCAACCATATCGCAAAAAGGCTAAATTAGGGTTTGTAAAACCCTCATATCAAAATAAGTGTTTTTGAATTAGAGAGTTTTTGAGATAGGGTTTCTGAATATATATATATATATATATATATATATATATATATATATATATATATATATATATATATATATATATATATATATATATATATATATATATATATATATATATATATATATATATATGTGTGTGTGTGTGTGTGTGTGTGTGTGTGTGTGTTGATGTGTGAAACATCACAAGAAATGAATTAATGTGACACTAGACAACCTCTATGGTCACCATTAACTCATTGCCACTCCAAACTTTGAGAAGTGATAGCCAAAACCAAGAACTTTACTTCTTCAGAAATTTCCAGTCACTAAAATGACATACCTTTAGTATTTTGCTAATTTCTCTTAGCTCAAATATTATTTCTCCAAGATCTTTTGATGGATGAAAGTAGCTTTCCAACAAGCTATCATATGCTTGAAACGGATCTCTAGAACTCAAGTTATGACCTTCACAAGATGACCTTGTATAACTTCCAAAAATGGAATTCTTACCTGTTTTAGTAATCCTGAGTGTCTAAAAATGAAAATTCAATGCCTAGCATCAACTTGCAACCAAAAGTCGATGCCGGGCATCCACTTTGAGCTTTTTCAGCCACTTTTTTGTTCCTAAAATAGGCGCGTTTAACACACATATGATCAAAACCACTTTTATGTGGGAAGTCGATGCCAGGCATCGACTTTATGCTGAAACTCGATGCCAAGCATCGAGTTGCTCCACAAACCTCATGTTTTTAAGAAGATTTAGCAGGAGTTAGAACTCAGAGAATAAAACACAGACTTATCAACACAAACTCGATGCTAGGCATCGAGTTGCTTGGAAAACTTGAACTTTTGAAATCATTTCATAGTAGACAAGCATGGAGATGATGGAGAGAGTCTCATACACAGAACTTTAACTATTTCTTCTCATAGCTATAAAAAACTTAGAAGTTTTACAGATGCTTTCTCACTCAGAGAAGCCCAACTATACTCAGTCATACAAAATGAACTCCTAACTCACTTTCTCATTGTCTTCCTCATCGCGTCAGTTGATACAAACTAACTTATATAGTTTTTCTCAATCTCATGACTTTTTAAAAACTTCTAGAACTAAAGTGAACTAACTTTACAAATATAATACACTTGTGAATTTGTCCCTTCACATAGGCATATGGTTTTCTTCTAAAGCTTTGACCTTCAAATATATGTCCAATTAGTGAGTGTTTCTCCAACAGCTCCCCCTCAATCACTAATTGACATTCTCTGTTTCTTCATATCATCTTCTTTTTCTTTTACTCCTACCATGCTTTTGAATCTGATGGTCTTCACACCATCCAAGCTCTTTGTCATTATGTTTGCTATCTGATCTTTAGTAGAAATGTACTCTATTTCAATCTCCTTCTCCATTACCTTTTCTCTAAGAAAATGATACTGTATCTCTATGTGCTTTGTCCTTGCATGAAAAACTGGATTTGCTGCAAGATAAAGTGAACTCATATTATCTCCATGTATTGTAGGTATACCTTGATCAATGCCCAAGCTTTTGAACAATGTCTGCATCCATATGACCTCCTTAGCTGCTTCCACAAGTCCTTTGTACTCAGCTTCAGTTGATGATAATGCTACTGTATGTTGTTTCTTTGAACACCAACGTACAAGCTTGTATCACGGTATTTCCCTCCCTCTCTCTTTTTCTCTCTCTCTTCCCTCCTTTTTTCCCCCACCACCTCCGCATCCCCCACCATCACCTCGACCCCCTCCAACCCCAACCCCACCTTCCCCTCCTTCTTTCCCCCACCACCCCCGCGGCCCCCACCATCACCTCGACCCCCTCCAACCCCATCGTCCCCTCCTTTTCTCCCCACCACCCCCTGTGGCCCCCACCATCACCTCGACCCCCTCCAACCCCACCGTCCCCTCCCTTTTTCCCCCACCACCCCCGCGGCCCCCACCATCACCTCGACCCCCTCCAACCCAATCGTCCCCTCCTTTTTTCCCCACCACCCCTCGCGGCCCCCACCATCACCTCGACCCCCTTCAACCCCACCGTCCCCTCCTTTTTCCCCCCACCACCCCCGTGGCCCCCACCATCACCTCGACCCCCTCCAACCCCATCGTCCCCTCCTTTTTTCCCCCACCACCCCCACAACCCTCCACGACTCCACACCACCACCACCACTCCACACCACCACCACCCCACAACCCTCCACCACTCCACACCACCACCACCACCACCACCACTCCGCACCACCACCACCCCACAGCCCTCCACCACTCCACACCACCACCACCACCGCTCCACACCACCACCACCACCACTCCACACCACCACCACCACCACTCCACACCACCACCACCCCACAGCCCTCCACCACTCCACACCACCACCACCACCACTCCACACCACCACCACCACCACTCCACACCACCACCACCCCACAACCCTCCACCACTCCACACCACCACCACCACTCCACACCACCACCACCACCACTCCACACCACCACCACCCCACAACCCTCCACCACTCCACACCACCACCACCACACCACACCACCACCACCACCACTCCACACCACCACCACCCTACAGCCCTCCACCACTCCACACCACCACCACCACCACCACCACCACCACTCCACACCACCACCACCACCACTCCACACCACCACCACCCCACAACCCTCCACCACTCCACACCACCACCACTCCACACCACCACCACCCCACAGCCCTCCACCACTCCACACCACCACCACCACCACTCCACACCACGACCACCACCACTCCACACCACCACCCCACAGCCCTCCACCACTCCACACCAGCACCACCACCACTCCACACCACCACCACCACTCCACACCACCACCACCCCACATCCCTCCACCACTCCACACCACCACCACCACCACTCCACACCACCACCACCACCACTCCACACCACCACCACCGCACAAGCCCCCCACAAACCCCTCAAATCTCACAATTTCCCACGACCTCCCCCAAAGCTTTCATGTAATTTTGGATGGATATTTGGAGGATCATTTCTTAACCAAACCCTACAATGTTATATATTGTTGGAAAGCTCTCGACGAGTACTTTCCAATGCTGTAATAATAACTTTGAAATCTTGTATCAATTTTTGACCACACCCCAAAAACCCCCACAACTCCCCATAACTCACCCCTATTCCCACCCAACCCACAAACCCCTCAAATCCCACAAACCCCACACAACTCCACACAACTCCACACCCCTCCACAACCCTCCACAAACCCATAAATCTCTCTCAACTCCCCACAACTCACCTCCCACACCGCCCACTTAATATGAAGGATCAAAAGCTACTACAAAAATTAGGTGAAGGATGTGCTTCTCATGGATCATTCAGATATCACGGGCGGCACAAAAAAAGGATCTCAGTTTGCATTCAAAAGTGACAGTAAAGGTGTAAGAGCTAAAAGTAAAAGTGGAGAAATGAGTGTTGTCGCCAACCATTCATGACGACTGCCTATTTTTGAGGATCCAATTCAAATCAAGTGGAATATTTGATCTACCCCTCCAATCTTGGGCAATCAACCGACGCGTGATCAGTGGACGTGAGGAATCAGCAAGGCCCTCTTGGCCTATTGGAGCCTATAAAAGCAATGGATTTGTGTTGATTTGGGATACATTCATACATTCATATATACACATTTACATTCGTACGTACAAAGGTCCTCTCTTTGCACTTTGTGGCTTCAAGCCTACTGTAGGAAGTCACTCTGTAGTGAGGATACAGAGCATGGGCTTCCCAGTGGAGGGCTAATAGCACAATAGTGTGAAGAGAGTGGCTTGGTTTTGTCATTCAGTGTGAGTCATTGGTATTTCGTGCTCTTTCCCTTAGAGCAAGTTTTCATACTTGTATTGATCAGTGTTAGTCTGCATCTAGTTGTGTTCATCATACGGATTGGATGAGTCTCTTGTATTGAGGTTGTTTAGTTCTGGAGTGGCATATTAGCCCATAGCATCAGCATTTGTAGCAGTTCCTTGGCTTACATTGTAATAATCTGTTCGAACTAAGGAATGGTTTGGGTCTCCCAATATTGTCATTTGTTCTTAATCTTTTCTCTGAGAAGCTACAATTCTGTGCAACCATTGTTATCTGCCTGCTCACAGAAGTGTTAAAGGGTATACTTCCCTAAAGAGAACCTCCCTTGAGTAGGTGACGTACTGGAAGTTCTTATTCTCTGCTCTTGTTAAAAGTGGATACCCCAGTACCTTTTCTACAGTTTGGCATGCACGGTGGGACCCTTGCATTTCTGTGAGAGGCCCTGAGGATAGTAAATAGTCCTCCTTTTCAATATTTTTGCCCTATTGCATTTGCAAGTAGGTACATGACCCATACGCGAGCAAATAAGGAGCCTCTTCGTATACAAAGGAGCCTTAAGAAGTCAGCTATATCTTCAACTAGTGAACCTACCTCCCCTCTACCCTCTTTGAATTTATCTATTGATTTCGGTGTGACACCACTATCAACGGAGAAGCATAGGAGAACATTAGACTTTTCCTCAGATACGTCAGAAGAAACACCAGTGCAAATGGAGGATCTCTCTCATTTACTCTCTAGACTCAATATTAAGTTCCCTACCTTCAAGGGACAATCTTATGAGGATGGTGATGATCATGTGAGGAGGTTCATCTCCTTATGCCGTGGATGAGGTCTGCAGAATAGAGAGGATGCAATGCTGGTACTCTTCCCATCCACATTGGAAGGCCTTGCTGACAAATGGTACAGTCAATATGCAGATGCCCATTTTGCTACATGGGAGGCTCTGAAGACGGCATTCTCACAGACATTTTGACCTAGTGACTCCTCGGAAAGAGCTCTAGACCAACTCGAGAATCTAAGGCTAAGATCAGGTGAATCCTTTCATGAACTTCACACTAGAACAAAAGCACTTGTTGCACGTCTACCACATGCTCCAGGTGACTTCTTGGTTAAAAAATGGATAGAAAAAGCTCTGCCCAGGTCATCTCAACAGAAGCTACGTGAGTCTCTTAGATTGGATGCAACCCTCAATGATTTTGTTGCAGCAGCATCACTCATTGAAGAAGCAAGGCAACATTTTGAAGGGGATACACAATCGAATTATGTTGCAGAACTAGACCCTATTGGGCAACTGAGGAAGGAACTAGAGGCATTGAAAATGCAACAAAATCAACAAGAAGAGAAGGTCTTGCCACCACTGCGTCGCACTGATGATGAAGTAGCCCAACTTCGCCGTGAGTTAGAAGATTTGCGGACCACTCAGGATATAAGAAGGCAGATTTGGTGTACAATATGTAACAACAATGGACATTCCAATGCTAATTGCCCTAACAAGGTAAGCTGTCAATTTTGTGGAAAGGATGGTCATGAAAATAGAGACTGTTACTACCTCAAGGGTACACAGCAACGAGGTAACCCTCAAGCTTTGGATTCGTATTATGCTAGTACTTCAAATGCACCTAATAGGGAGGAGAATTGGTCTACAAAGCATAGATATAATAGGCCCTTGATGTGTTATCGATGTGGTGAGTATGGCCATATGCAAAATAGGTGTTCCCTTCCAGAAGATACACCTCCTTGTCAACATTGTCCAGAGGCTAAGGATCACTATACCAAAGACTGCCCAAGAAGCCGTCCTGCTCCAATCCACATGATTGCAGTCTCTCCACAAGAAGAAGGTATGACCACTCAGTCTTATGTTGTTTCATCTTCTTCAATGCCCATGATGACTAGAGCCAGACAAGCGGCAGCAACCCATAGAGAGGAACAAGAGGGAGTCCAGGATAAAGAAGAGGAAAAGAAGTCTGGGTGGAAGGGCCAAGCAGAAATTGAAGGAGCTTATGAAAGGATGGCTACTTCTCTAAGGGACCAACCAACAACTCTGCAAGAAGACACTCATGAGGTAAACATTGAACAAATCTTGAAAGGTATTCATCACAAGGTTAGTCTATACGAACTTATAAGGATGGATTCAAAAATAAGAAGTGACTTATTGAAGATTATACACTCTGCTCACTTGGTCCAATCATCTAGTATAGATGGTTTCATGGTTGATTTTCCCCCTGCACCCTTGGCAGACTACCAAAGCTCAAGATTATCTGTTTGTATAAAGGATGAAGCTCTCACAGGTGTGATCATAGATGGAGGCTCTGGTATCAATTTGATGCCAGATTTCACAATGAAGAAACTGAATTTGAACCCCACCAAGATGGCACCATTTACAGTTACACTAGCAGATCAACATCGGGTTGCGCCTCTTGGCATTATTGAAAAGGTACTGATGATAGTACAGGGTTGCCACTTTGTGTTGGATTTTGTTGTTATTGCACTTCCACAGGAGACTTCCTACCCTTTACTTCTAGGGAGACCTTGGCTGAGGCAAGCAAAAGCTTTGCAAGATTGGGGGAAAAACAAACTGTGGATTTCCACAAGCACCAATAGCCAACTGCAACTACATTTGGAAGAATGATTTGACTCAGGGAAAACTTCTAGGTATACTGTGGACACTCAGGTAATGCCCTCTCTACCCCAAGAAGAAGATACATTATTGAATTGGATGATGGAAAGTGCAGAATGTTGCACGGTGGAAATCAGTGAAATAGAGGAAGAAGTTGCAGATGAAGGAGTTGCATGAAAAGGCCATGAGGTTCACAAGGAGTTGAAGAATGAGAGCTTGCACGAGATTACGAATGTTGAAGGGGCAATAACTATAGAGGTTTCAGAACAGGAAAGTTATGAGCCTGAATGCAGAGAGGATCTCCCCTTTTTGGATATACCTCAAGGATGGACGAGAGAACATATTGCAGAATATAAGTTAAAGTCCACACCTGCATACAGTGGAGATGATTTCTCAAACAAGACTAGTCCTGAAACACTGGTTCAAGAAGTAAATCTAGGGGATGAAGAGAACCCTCAAGTAGTCCACTTAGCCTCTTGGCTATGGCATTATCCTCCTTTACTACAGAAAAATGTCTTCGCATGGTCCTACAAAGATCTAACATGGATACCAGAGGAGCTTGGATTACACAAAATACCCTTAGTTGAGGGAGCTACACCTGCAAGAAGTAGGCCGTATCGACTCAATCCAAAATATACAGAGGCGGTAAAGTTGGAAGTTACAAAACTAGAAGAAGCAGGTATAATTGTTTCAGTAGAACATTCCAGGTGGCTTTCTTCTATGGTTATTGTACCCAAGAAAAATAGTGGAAAAATAAGAGTTTGCGTTGATTTTCGTGCCTTAAATAAAGTGACTGTTCAAGATGGATTTCCTCAGCCCTTTTCAGAGCAAGTACTTGAGGAAGTAGCCGGTCACACTTTGTATAGCTTCTTGGATGGTTTTAGTGGCTACAATCAGATAGTGATCCATCCTGATGATAGGGACAAAACAGCCTTTGTTACTCCATGGGGCACTTATGTCTATACCTGCATGGCTTTTGGTTTGAGGAATGCACCAGCTTCATTTAATAGAACAATGTATCTGATATTGGGCAAATGGTTGACAACCTTTCTACGCATTTTCATGGATGACTTTTCAGTATTTTCAGGCACAGATAGAAGAGCAACAGTTCAAGATTTCCATGATCATTTGGAAAATCTAAAGGAAATCTTTGAGCAATGTCTCAAACAGGTTTGAAGTTAAATCCTGCTAAATGTCATTTTTTGGTCACCAAGGGCACTCTTCTCGGTCACATAGTATCTATTGAAGGGATAACGGTTGACCCCGCAAAGGTTACTGCTATTCTATCAATGCCTATTCCACAAAGCCCAAAGGACGTGCAAAGTTTTTTGGGCCATGCAGGATATCATAGAAGGTTCATACGAATGTATTCAGAAATAGCTAAGCCCTTATCAAGGCTTACCAATAAAAAGGTCCCTTTCTCATGGAGTGCTGAAGCTGAGAAAGCATTTTGTGAACTAAAATTGAGGTTATGTACTGCTCCACTTTTAAGTGTTCCTAAGTGGTCACTGGAGTTTCATGTGCATACAGATGCCAACCTTCATGTTGTTGGTGCAGTTCTAGCTCAACCATCATCACACAAGGTTGATAGACCTATCTCCTACGCCAGCAGACTACTCACCCAAGCAGAAAGGAACTACAGTTGACCAAAAGGGAAGGCTTGGCTATTGTATTTGCTCTTCAGAAGTTTCGGCATTACCTTCTTGGTGTACATTTTATAGTCATATCCGACCATCAGCCCTTAAAGTACTTGATAAACAAGCCTAGAGTGGCTGGAAGGGTTTGGAGATGGTTACTCCTGTTTCAAGAATTTAACTTTGATATTCATATTAAGCCAGGAAGAGAGCACTACATGGCAGATCAAGTGTCCAGGACTGCAATGAGCGAGAAGGCAACAGGTATTAATGATGAACTGGTGGATAGTAATCTCTTCCTAGTTGCAATTCAGACTGATTGGTATGATGGAATTCTCCATTTTCTCACTACTGGAAAACCCCCAGAACACTTGACACCTATAGAAAAGAGAAGATTGCTCGTGAAAACCAAAGCATATTCACTCATAAATGGGAATTTGTATAGATATTGTCAAGATGATATCCTGAGAAAATGTGTTTATCCAGAGGAGGTAACCCCTTTGCTTGAGGCAGCACACAGTGAAGGGCATCTAAAGGGGGAAGAATTGGCTCACAGAATCATCCACAAGGGTCTATGGTGGCCTCATATTTACAAGGATGCGATCAAGTTTGCTAAAGAATGCCACATCTACCAGAGGTGTGCTCCTACGCCAACCAGATTAAATTTCCAACCATTAGTCATATCTACAGGATGGCTCCCATTTGAACGCTGGGGTCTTGATTTCATAGGACCAATTAGTCCAACTGGCCAACCTGGAGGTAAGAAGTATATTTTGATGGCCACATGTTATGCAACTAAATGGATAGAGGCTAAAGCTACTATGGACTGCACGGCGTTAACAGTAGCTAAGTTCTTGTATAAACGTATTTTCTCAAGATTTGGTTGCCCACTGGAAATCACTAGTGATAAGAGAACACATTTTGTAAATCAGCTTCTCCAATTTGTATTTGACAGGTACAAGGTCTTCCATAAAAAATCTTGTGCCTACTATCCAAGGGCAAATGGGCAAGCTGAGAGCTCCAATAAGATTTTGATCGAGTTGCTGCGCAGATTATCTTTTGATCATCAAAGCTTTTTGGCCACAAGCATTGATCGATGCAATTTGGGCTTTCAGAACTACAAGAAGGGGAACCACTGGTGAGAGTCCATTTCGCTTAGTATATGGAAAAGAGGCATTGGCCCCATTTGAATTCATTATCAAAAAGGAAATGGGAACCAAAACCATTGGAATTGAACCTCCCATTGAGAGATTGGTGGCATTAGAAGAATACAGAGAAGGAGCAATGCAAAAACTTCAGGTAACACAAGAAGAGCGCAAAAGACTGCATGACAGATATCTGAGGTCTAATGAAGTTCAGGAAGGATCCATGGTTTTAGTGCATCAGGTCCCAGCAATTCCAACCAAACTGGCACCCAAATGGATAGGACCTTACACAGTGGTAAAGGTATTACCTCATGGAGCAGTACATCTGGAGGATTTGCAGGGTAAGAGGATACCCCTGGTCAATATTTCCAGGGTAAAGAAGTACCTGAGTTAAGGTAAATTGGAAGCATTTCATTCACCGTACCTACTGTATTTTCATTTAGTGATTGCAGTTTATTATGAAAAAAAAAGTGTGAAAAAAAGTGTGGCAAAAAAAATTAAAAAAAAATAATTACCACTCCACACCACCACCACCCCACAGCCCTCCACCACTCCACACCACCACCACCACCACTCCAGACCACCACCACCACTACTCCACACCAGCACCACCACTCCACACCACCACCACCCCACAGCCCTCCACCACTCCACACCACCACCACCACTCCACACCACCACCACCACCACCACCACTCCACACCACCACCACCCCACAGCCCTCCACCACTCCACACCACCACCACCACCACCACTCCACACCACCACCACCCCACAGCCCTCCACCACTCCACACCACCACCACCACCACCACTCCACACCACCACCACCCCAGAGCCCTCCACCACTCCACACCACCACCACCACCACTCCACACCACCACCACCACCACTCCACACCACCACCACCCCACAGCCCTCCACCACTCCACACCAGCACCACCACCACTCCACACCACCACCACCACCACTCCACACCACCACCACCCCACAGCCCTCCACCACTCCACACCACCACCACCACCACTCCACACCACCACCACCCCACAACCCTCCACCACTCCACAACACCACCACCACCACTCCACACCACCACCACCACCACTCCACACCACCACCACGACCACTCCACACCACCACCACCCCACAAGCCCCCCACAAACCCCTCAAATCTCACAATTTCCCACGACCTCCCACAAAGTTTTCATGTAATTTTGGATGGATATTTGGAGGATGATTTTTTAACCAAACCCTATAGTGTTATATATCATTGGAAAGCTCTCGACGAGTACTTTCCAATGCTGTAATAATAACTTTGAAATCTTGTATCAATTTTTGACCACACCCCAAAAACCCTCACAACTCCCCATAACTCACCCCCTATTCCCACCCAACCCACAAACCCCTCAAGCCCCACAAACCCCACACAACTCCACACCCCTCCACAACCCTCCACAAACCCATAAATCTCTCTCAACTCCCCACAACTCACCTCCCACACCGCCCACTTAATATGAAGGATCAAAAGCTACTACAAAAATTAGGTGAAGGATGTGCTTCTCACGGATCATTCAGATATCACGAGCGGCACAAAATGAGGATCTCAGTTTGCATTCAAAAGTGATAGTAAAGGTGTAAGAGGTAAAAGTAAAAGTGGAGAAATGAGTGTTGCCGCCAACCATTCATGACGACTGCCTATTTTTGAGGATCCAATTCAAATCAAGTGGAATATTTGATCTACCCCTCCAATCTTGGGCAATCAACCGACGCGTGATCAGTGGACGTGAGGAATCGGCAAGGCCCTCTTGGCCTATTGGAGCCTATAAAAGCAATGGATTTGTGTTGATTAGGGATACATTCATACATTCATATATACACATTTACATTCGTACGTACAGAGGTCCTCTCTTTGCACTTTGTGGCTTCAAGCCTACTGTAGGAAGTCACTCTATAGTGAGGATACAGAGCGTGGGCTTCCCAGTGGAGGGCTAATAGCACAATAGTGTGAAGAGAGTGGCTTGGTTTTGTTATTCAGTGTGAGTCATTGGTATTTCGTGCTCTTTCCCTTAGAGCAAGTTTTCATACTTGTATTGATTAGTGTTAGTCTGCATCTAGTTGTGTTCATCATACGGATTGGATGAGTCTCTTGTATTGAGGTTGTTTAGTTCTAGAGTGGCATATTAGCCCAGAGCATCAGCATTTGTAGCAGTTCCTTGGCGTACATTGTAATCATCTGTTCGAACTAAGGAATGGTTCATGTGTTCTTAATCTTTTCTCTGAGAAGCTACAATTCTGTGCAACCATTGTTATCTGCCTACTCACAGAAGTGTTAAAGGGTATACTTCCCTAAGGAGAACCTCCCTTGAGTAGGTGACGTACTGGAAGTTCTTATTCTCTGATCTTGTTAAAAGTGGATACCCCAGTACCTCCTCTACAAAGCTTATCTCCAATGTATATCATGTAGGCTTGAGTTGATCTTTTGTCATCCTGGTTACCTGCCCAATCTGAGTCACTATAGGCTCTCAACTTCAAATCTGATGTAAAAGGATAATATAATCCTTCCTTTATAGTTCCTTTGATATATCCGAGAACTCTTTGACCTGCAATCCAATGTGGGTCCTTTGGACAATGCATGAATTGTGACAAAACTCCCACTGCATAACTAAGATCAGGTCTTGTTAGTGTAGCATAAATCAAACTACCCACAAGAGATTGATACTTCCTCATATCTTTGTATTCTCCACCATCATATTTACTGAGCTTGTGATTAACTTCAAGTGGAGTTAAAGCTTCTCTGCAATTTTCCATATCAAATTTCTTCAAGAAATTCAGAAGATACCTTTCTTGTGATACATATATGCCATGATCTGTATAAGTGACTTCCATTCCAAGAAAGTATGATAACTTTTCGAGATCACTGATCTTGAATTCTTTCTCAAGTAATCTCTTTACCTCCTTGATTCCTTCATTTGAAGTACCTGTGATTATAATGTCATCTACATAAATACAAATGTAGATTGTACCTTCCTCTGTTCTTTTGATGAGTAGACTTGGATCTGCTTTTGAACTTTGATATCCAAGATCATTGAGATACTTCACCAGTCTATAGTTCCATGCTCTTGGAGCTTGCTTCAACCCATACAATGCTCTTCTCAACCTGCAAACAAAATTTGGATACTTGGAATCTATAAACCCTTGAGGTTGTTCCATGTATACCGCATCTGATATGTATCCATTCAAGAATGCATTCTTAATATCCAATTGACTTAGAGTCCATCCTTTTGAAGCTGCAATAGCAATGATTGTCCTTATAGTTGACATCTTAGCTACAGGACTGAATGTCTCATCATAATCCATGCCATAGGTTTGGGCATAGCCTTTCACCACTAGTCTAGCTTTGTATCTGGCTATACTTCCATCTGCAAGCTTCTTCACTTTATAAACCCATTTATTTCCAATTACTTTCTTACCATTTGGTTTAGGAACAAGTTCCCATGTCTTGTTCTCCTCCAGTGCATTGAATTCTTCCTTCATTGCGTCTTCCCATTGCTTCTTACCTTTAGCTTCATCATAGTTCTGAGGTTCTTCATCATCTTTGACCATATATGCATAGTTCTTCTGAGTTATGTAAGAAGTATCATAAGAATAACTTTCTGATTGTCTTCTTGTCCTACTTGACCTCCTTGGTTCACATTCTTCATAAGTGACTGGATACACTTCTTCATCAAATATAGGAGCTTCTTCATTTCTTCTTGTTAATCCACTTCTGGATGTACTTGCTTGCATATAATCTTCATCTCTATTTACCTGCACAATTGATTTTCCTTTCTCACATCTTCTTACCTCTTCTTCAAATTCTTCAGCTGTATGACTTTGATCTGCATACCAACTTTTCTGTTCATCAAATGTAACATCTCTAGAAACAAGAAATTGTTTTGTTAGAGGATTCCACAACCTGTAACCCATCTGCTTTTCATCATAACCAATGAACACATATTTTTCTGCCTTTGGTTCAAGTTTATGCCTAAGCTGTGATGGCACATAAGCATATGCAATTGAACAAAACACTTTACAATGATCGTGTTGGTTTCTTACCCCACCAAGCTTCATATGGAGTCATTCCATTTAGAGCTGCACATGGTAATCTATTCACAAGATATGTAGCTGTATTTACAGCTCAACCCAAAGATAATTTGGACAATTCTTCTCCTTTAGCATAGCTCTAACAAACTCAACCAAAGTCCTGTTCCTTCTTTCTGCTACACCATTTTGTTGTGGTGTATACCTGCAAGTTATTTCTCTCTTAATACCTGCATTCCAAAGATAATCATTGAACTCTCGGGAGAAGTATTCTCCCCCTCCATCAGACCTCATTCTTTTAAGCTTTTGACCTGTGACTCTCTCTGCATATGCATGAAAATGCTTGAAAGCTCCAAACACTTCTAATCTTTCCTTTAAAACATACAGAGTTATCCATCTTGTAGCATCATCAATGAAAAGAACATAATACCTTGAGCCACTGATAGATCCTTCTTTTGTTGGTCCCCATACATCTGTATGAATGAGCTCTAGTAATCCATCATGTTTGAATCCTTTCTTCTGAAATGGTAACCTGTGTGCTTTTCCCATTTGACATGCTTCACATTTAAACCATATGTTGACTTTGCACATTTGGTAATCCTAGTACAGACTGATTAGCAACTATAGCTTTAATTCCTCTTTCATTGAAATGACCTAATCTCTTATGCCAGAGATCAAGTTATGTAATCACTCCTTCACCATGTGTGAGCAAAGCTTGACCAATGTTCCCTTGAACTCTTAAAGTAAAGAACAAACAATCTGATTATATCCATTCTGTAGATCTTCAACAAATACTCCTTCATTTGTAAACCTGACTTGAAAACCTTTTTCAACTATCTATCCCACACTAATCAAGCTTTTAGGTATTGTGGGAACATACAAAACATTGGTTAGCAAATCTGCTCCACTCTGGCATTTCACTTTTCCAATTGAATGTACACTATGTCTTGTATTATCACCTGTTTGAATTGTATGACTAGAAATTCCTTTTTCCAATTATGACATCAATTCTATGTTTCTTGACAAATGATTAGAACATCCAGAGTCAATGTAAAATACCTTTAGATCTTCTTTATCTGATGTGCTGATTGAGTTCATCATCAATGATGTATGACCTTCATTCTGTGTGTCATTTGCATAGTTGTAGTAGGTGGTGTTGTAGGATTGATTCTGTCCCCAACTTCTTCCTCCACCTCTACCATAGCCCCCTCTTTGAGTTTGTCTACCTCTTTGAAAATTACTTTGATATCTTCCACCTCGACCTCTGCTATTGTTGTTTTGATTCT
This sequence comes from Ceratopteris richardii, assembly GCA_020310875.1. Lineage (NCBI taxonomy): Eukaryota > Viridiplantae > Streptophyta > Polypodiopsida > Polypodiales > Pteridaceae > Ceratopteris > Ceratopteris richardii. Next base: position 129,575,723 of record CM035406.1, read on the forward strand.
GGTTTGATCCTTGTTGATTGTGCCAACAGTCATGAGCCAAATGATTACTCAATCCACAGATCCAACAATCCTTCTTATTGTTATTCTGATTACCTCTACCTCTTCCAAAAGCTCTTGGTCTTCCTCTGCCAATGGCTTTACCTCTTGCATAATAAACTTGAGAACTCGACTCCTCTTCATCCTTTGCTTTACCTTTATCTCCTTTCTTCTTGTTCTTCAAGTCTTGCTCAAATGTGAGCATCAAACCAAGCAACTGGTTCAAATCTGGAACATAATGATTTAATGAAAGTTCTGTTGATAAGACAAAAGGTTTCCACCTTTCATCCCCTCTCAAACCTGTAAGCAATTGAGCAATCAACTTGTGATCCTCAATATCTTCATCTATGGATCCAAGACTATCTGCTAGATCCTTCATCTTAGTGACATAATCACTAATACTTTGACTTGGCTTCTTCTTGAATGTTGTAAACTCTGACCATAGACTTGCTTTCCTTGCTTTGGTAGTACTTTGGAAATGATACTCCAATGCATTCCATATATCTTCAGATGATTCCAATCCTCTGATGTGTGGTAGCAAATGATCAGAGATTGTATTGTAAATGTAGGCTTTTGCACTTGCATCCTTTTTTTGCCAATGCTTTAAAGCATCAAGTTCTTCTTTCTTTGGTTGGATTTCATCTTCAAATACTGGATTCTCTTCTTCACCTGTTACATATACCATGAGATCCTTACTCATAAGTAAGGCTTCCATTCTCATTACCCATGCGGGGTAATTATCTCTGTCTCGTTTATCAATGGAGATATGATCCGCCATACTCCTTGCCTTCTGCTGAAACTTGTGAGCTTAAAGGATAAAGAATAATACCTTTTGGAGTTCTTTGTGTATGAGGATACTTTTGAAGTAACCTTTTGATGCCTTGTGTCTTCAAATGCTTCACCTTTCAAACTTAAATGAAAAACTTTTCAAAACTTCTCGTACCTTTGCCCCCTTTTGCTCTTTAGGACCTTTCTGCTATGATACCACTTGTTGATGTGTGAAACATCACAAGAAATGAATTAATGTGACACTAGACAACCTTTATGGTCACCATTGACTCATTGCCACTCCAAACTTTGAGAAGTGATAGTCAAAACCAAGAACTTTACTTCTTCAGAAATTTCCAGTCACTAAAATGACATACCTTCAGTATTTTGCTAATTTCTCTTAGCTCAAATATTATTTCTCCAAGATCTTTTGATGGATGAAAGTAGCTTTCCAACAAGCTATCATATGCTTGAAACGGATCTCTAGAACTCAAGTTATGACCTTCACAAGATGACCCTATATGACTTCCAAAAATGGAATTTTTGCCTGTTTTAGTAATCCTGAGTGTCTAAAAATGAAAATTCGATGCCTAGCATTGACTTGCATATATACTTACACACACACACACACACACACACACATATATATATATATATATATATATATATATATATATATATATATATATATATATATATATATATATATATATATATATATATATATATATATATATATATATATATATATATATATATATATATATATATATATATATATATATATATGTGTGTGTGTGTGTGTGTGTGTGTATGTATGTATGTATGTGTGTGCATATGTAAGTAAACGCCCATTCTTCTTCCTGCACAAGATTTGCAGACTCTGTTTTTGGTGTAGAGGCCTCTACAACAACCATTCCAGCCTCTTTCTTCTTTGCCTCTTTAGCAACCAGTTTTGGACAGTTCTTTATGATATGATCATTCCCTTTACAATACTTACAAAACAATTTTTGCTTTTCTGATTTCTTCTCATCTTTATCTTCCTTCTTCGAATATGCAGAATTAGCAGATTTTTGCTTACTAGTTGAAGGGCTCCATTTTCCTTTGCCCTTCTGACTAGCCAGGAAAGCTTGATCTGCAACTCGCATAATGGACCTTTTTTGACTGTACTGACCTTCCTGCAACAGAACAGAGACTAACTCCTCAAATGATAAGGCATTTGGATTGCCTTTCATCATCAACCGAAGAGTAGAAGCAACACTCTGATATGAATCAGGAAGACCATTCAGAACGGTCTGCACAAGTGAGCTATCTAGTATAACCTCATCAGTAGAAATCAATTGTTCCTTCAAGTCTTTGATCTTCGTTAGGAAACTTTCCATAGAATCACCTTCATTCATGTGCTCACTCTCCAACTGTTTTCGGAGGTAAGCAAGACGAGCCTCATTCCTAGCTTGGTACAATGTGGTAAGTGTATCCCAAGCATCCTTAGCTGTTCTACAAGAGCAAATGTGAGGAATAATGGCACGTTTGATAGACAAAGCTATCAATGCATGTGCCTGGGCATCTCTGCCATCCCAACGAATCTGCTTTGCAGTAAGTGCAGCAAAAACAGCAACACGAACATGAATATGCGGAATATCATCGTCAACACCATCTTCATCAACTCTAGCACCTGTATTTGCGGTACCTGTAGTCAGAGGTGTAACATGATGTCTTTCAACACCCTCCACAATGTTCCACAATCCTTATGCAACCAATACATGTCGCATCATATAAGCCCATAACGGGTAGTTGGTACCATCCAACTTATCCTCAACAACCAACATACGGAATACATCACTGCTTTCAGCCATGGCCGGTGACTAAAATACCTTGATGCAGAAAATTGCCTATATCTCAAAAAGTTGAACAGAACTTCCCAGACGAATTCCGCTAGACCTGTAGCAAACTTCGAGATGCTTATACTGGCGAACAGAAACTGGTATATACCTTTGGCACAAAAAGACGAAATAGCCTACACAAGCACTGTGATAGTGCGTTCGAAGGCCGAATTGAGCTCAGATGACGATTTCGGCACCGCACAACAAAGCTGTTTTTATCTCTGAAACACCTTGAGTATGCTCACCGAATTTCATGGGAATCTGAGACTGCAAACAGAGGAGTGTCGACGGTCGGGTATGAAGCGAGGACCTGCTCTGATACCAATTGTTGGAGATAGACTTCTGCGGAAGCACGCGAACAGCACAAGGAAGAAGAAGAAGCTTGGAGCACAAACACACAATACTGAATGTATTACTAGAGAATGTACAAAGATAAGTAGCCCATTAGGGCAATAGGCGTATATACAAGCCAGGGGAAAAAAACCTCCTAAAGAGGGAAAAAAGTGCCCCGACGGTCCTAGTGTGTTCACACACATCACCACCTAAAGATATCAACAAATATGTGTGTGTGTGTGTGTATATATATATATATATATATATATATTTATATATATATATATATATATATATATATATATATATATATATATATATGTATATATATATATATATATATATATGTATATATGGATATGTGTATGTGTGTTTATGTATGTATGTATGTATATGAGAGAGAGAGAGAAAGGAGTGCAACCAGAGGTACACACATACACACATACACACACACATACATGCACATTTACACACACACATACACATGCATGAAGACACACCCATATACATGAATACACACACATAGACACATACACATACATAACCATATCTACACACACACACATAGACTCACATAATCATATATACACACATACGTACACATACACATGCATACACACATATAGATACTGTCTGCAGTTTTGACCCATCTTCTCATGAGCAGTGCATGTCTGCAGTAGACTAAAATGTTTGCCAGTATTTTGACAGTGGGGCGACCAAACATATTACCTCGCAGCGCAGTTTCTTCTCTTCACTCGAGCTTGCCCCGACAGGGAATACTTTTACATGTGCCAACAACTCCTCTTATCCTGTTATGGGAGTTGGTAAGATCATTTTGACTACTGCTGATGGTAGTTCTTTCACTTTTTCAGATGCTTTATTTGTGCCAGGGATTAAAAAGAACCTGTTATCAGTTTCTGCATTAGCCAAGATTGGCTTGGTTGTGAAATTTGTTGATGACAGGTGTACAGTTCATGATCTGTCAAATGGCGATGTGATTATTGCTTCTGGCATTTTATGTCATGGGCTGTATAAGCTCGAAGACTATGAAAGATCTATAAATGATTTGGCATGTGTGGTAAATGATTCTCAGGCTATGTCAGATGCAAAGCTTTGGCATGCACGCTTTGGTCATCTAAATTTTGCTAGTTTGCTACGCTTGCAGAAATCTGAAATGGTGTCCTCGTTGCCCAAACTTGAGGCACCTAGAAAACATGTTTGTGAAGGCTGTATTTTGGGCAAAATGCAGCGTTCATCCTTTCCAAAAGATGGTTCAGTTCGGGCTACTCAGAAATTGCAGCTTGTACATAGTGATGTCTGTGGTCCTATGCAAACACCTTCTTTTGGAAATTATCTTTACTTTGTGACTTTCATTGATGATTTTTCCAGGCATGCATGGGTATATCCACTCAAAGCAAAGTCCGAAGTGTTCATGTGCTTTAAACAGTTTTTGGTTTTGGTTGAAAATCTGTCAGCATGTGAAATGGGCACCCTCCGTTCTGATCGAGGGGCGGAATATATGTCTTCTGATTTTAATGCATTTTTGGCTGAACGTGGGATAAAACACTAGTGTAGAGTGCCATATACACCTCAACAGAATGGAGTTGCTGAACGAAAGAACAGGTCACTCATGGAGATGGCGAGGTGCATGGTCTAGAGTCAGGCTTTACCACATAGTTTCTGGCTTGAGGCTGTCATGTGTGCAGCATATGTATTGAACAGGTGTCCCACTAAAGCACTGTAGTCTATCACTCCATATGAGGCTTGGCATGACCACAAGCCATCTGTTGCTCATCTGCGTGTTTTTGGTTGTTTGGCATATGCACTAGTGCCTGAACGACATCGCAAAAAATTGGATGATAAGGCAGTAAAATGTTTTTTTTTTGGGTACAGTTTTGAAAGTAAAGGCTATCGTCTGTATCATCCACAGACTAAACGCATTCTGGTTAGCCGTGATGTTGTCTTTGTGGAAGATGCTATTCAGCCATTGCTTTCATGTACTAAGGAGACATCTGTTAGCTCTAAAGACATGTATGATACTTTGATGCCTCTTTTTACAGGTGGATAGTCTAGTGCTGGTCCTAATGAGGAAACTTCTCAGCCTTTGCATGTTTCATATGATGATGCATATCGTTCCATTTTTTATGCAAATTTACATGATGCACTTGTTGATGAGAGAGCTGATATTGAGCAGGCAAAAACTATGCCAAAATGGCTGGTGTAGACTTTGCATGATAACAAATTAGATGCATCTGTGTCATATCGTACTCATTCAGGCTCTCATAGTGCCTCCTTTGCATCAGATTGCTATGCTATGGCTGCGTCTGGTCTCTGTGATGAGAATGAGCCTGTTTCTTTTGATGAAGCACATAATTCAGAAAATTGGATGGCTGCTATGAAATCTGAATATGATGCTATAATGAAGAATGGTACATGGTCTTTATGTGACTTGCCTCCTGGCAAGAAGGCCATTAGCACTAAGTGGGTATAGAAGTTGAAGCGTAAACCTGATTGTATAGTTGACAGGTATAAGGCTAGACTTGTTGCAAAGGGTTATGCACAGGAAAGAGGCACTGATTTTGATGAGACCTTTGCACGTACATGCCGTATGACTACTGTTCGGAGCATTTATGCACTTGCAGCCCATCATGGTTGGAATGTACATCAGTTGGACATTAAAACAACATTTCTAAATGGTGACTTGCATGAAGAAGTGTATGTTTTTCAGCCCCGTGGCTTTGTGCAGAAAGGACATGAAAACCAGGTGTGCAGGTTAAAGAAGGCATTATATGGTTTAAAGCAAGCACCACGTGCTTGGTATGAGAAGTTACATGCCTATCTCATTGCACATGGTTTTGAGAACAGTCCAACTGAAAGCACCTTATATGTTAAGTGTGCTAATGATGTGCTTCTGATCATTGTTGTCTATGTTGACGACATGCTGCTCACTGGTCCTATTGAGAAGCATATTGATGATTTTGAGGCTGATTTGCATGCCTCATTTGAGATGTTTGATTTGGGGCATTTGCATCACTATTTGGGCATTCAATTTATGCAAGTTGATGGTGGAATGGCTTTGCGTCAAACAAAATATATTGACACATTATTGCAACATTTTGGCCTTGAAGACTGTAAGCCTATTGCCACTCCTATTGAGACAAGTTTACGATTGAGTCTTCATGATGCTGGAGATGCATTTGATGCTCTTCTCTATGAGCAGGCTGTTGGATGCTTGATTTAGTTATGCATTACTCGACCAGATATTCAATTTACTATCTCACAGATGAACAAGTTTATGCATTGCCCAGGAGTCACACATTGAAAGGCAGTTAAGTGCATCTTTCGCTATTTGAGTGGTACTCGGCTACTTGGGTTGTTTTATCCCCAGGGGGGATCACTACCACCAGATTTGCATGCTTTTTCTGACTCAGATTGGGCTGGTTGCTATGACACTCGTGTGTCCACCAGTGGTTTTTGCTTCATGCTTGGTAGCTCATGTATATCCTGGTTGAGCAAGAAGCAGCCTACTATGGCCACTTCCAGTTGTGAGGTTGAGTATAGGGCAGCTTTCACAGCGACTATTGAGTGTGTGTGGCTCAGACGCCTTATGGCTGATTTGGGTGTTGGCCAGTCTTCTGCCACCACCATCTTCACTGACAGTCTGAGTGCATTGATAGTTGCGAGGAACCCTGTGTTCCATGCTCGCACTAAGCACATTGAGGTGCATTATCACTATGTCAGGGAGAGGTTCTCTGGTGGGGAGATCAGCTTGGCATATGTGCCCACACAGGAGAACATTGCAGACCTTTTCACGAAGGCTCTACCTAGGGAGAAGTTTGAAGCTTTCCGCAAAGCTTTGGGCTTACTTCCTTTTGTGGAGTGATTTCCACATAGCTTGGCATTTCCTTATACATGAGTGCCAGCTCCTTGTTCACTGCATCACTCCCAGGGGGGATTTGTTGATATATTTAGGTAGTGATGTGTGTGAACAACTAGGACCGCTAGGGCACTTTTTTCCCTCTTTAGGAGGTTTTTTTCCCCCGGCTTGTATATATGCCTATTGCCCTAATGGGCTACTTATCTTTGTACATTCTCTAGTAATACATTCAGTATTGTGTGTTTGTGCTCCAAGCTTCCTCTTCTTCCTTGTGCTGTTCGCGTGCTTCCGCAGACGTCTATCTCCAACAATATACACATGTATGCATATGACCTGATGTGCGTGTATGCTTGTGTATATATGTGTGTGTATATAAATACGCGTATAAATGTATATGTAAATATATGTGTATATTATATGTGTGTGTATATATATATATATATATATATATATATATATATATATATATATATATATATATATATATATATATATATATATATATATATATATAGTTACACATATAAATATAACAAATAAAAGAAATGCATATGGTGCATTATCATGATGATGATCAATAAGTCTTCGCATCTCTTTTAGACACCACTTATACGACTAGCTAGTCCCAAATCTGTCTCTAATGAGATAAGTACATATTTTTTATCGCTCTTATCATGCTCACTACAAGAAAAAAATCGTGTAAATAAAACATAAAATATTAATTTCAATTTATATGTAAAATTTATGCTTACTTCCATTGCAAGTAAACAAGGCATAGGTAGGAGTCACATAAAGCTCTCATTCTTGTTTTAACTCCAATCCATTCCCTATATACACTATATTCCCCTCTCGCTCTATATTACACTCCAACCCTAGGGTGCCTATGCATGTCCTCATAGGCACATGTGCTCTGGTCTCCTGATCTGGAGGTGGTATAGGTGTCCTGAAAATAGATAGATAAAAATAAATAAAAATATATGTTATAATATCATTAAAAGAAAATTTGCAAAAAGAAAACATAGCTATGGGCAGATAGTTCTCTTCCTGCATGTGGAGCCACAGAAGAGCCTCCTCGGGTCACTGAGTAAGCATCTCAATCGTAAAATCCAACTCACCATCGGGCATCTCTAAGTACTTGTGCACGACAATCCCTAAGGTATCAGACATAACTTTTCCTCTCATAAGGCTTTTTATGAGAGTAAGTTTTACCTTTCTCTCTACTAGGATCCATAATATGTGTACATATAAAACAAAATGGGTTAGAAATCAATATATGTAGGTGTATATATGTATGCATACATATTTATGTGTGTGTATATATGTATGTGTGTATGCATGTGTATGTGTGCACTGTGTCATTAGGGCAAAAAACAACCAAAAAGAGGCTGTTTGCTAATGAAAGATTAAGGAAATTGACAAATAGAGTCTTTCCACGTGTACAAGAATATAACATTGCTGTCTCTTTTAATCGTATGAAGAAATTCTTTTTTTAATACAATATTCTCTAAAAGTGCCACTAAAGTGATGAAAATTCTCATATTCAGTGTACAATTTTTTGGTTTGATGCAAAAAAACAATATTTTTGGGTTCACAAAATTTCATGATCATTCAGCGACAGTGTTTACATCAAATCAAAAGTTTCCACGTGTACAAAGCCTTTTACTCTATAAATAATGCCAAAGTTTGTGAATGTCGGTTTCTTGCTTTGAGCATTCTTCTTCTTCTTAGTTCAAATGGCTTCTTCTTCTCGTCGTCCTTCCAATCATGTAACCTCATGTGAGGTTTGCAACATAAGAGAGGATTCTTTGTGGAAACCTCTTTCTATGAAAGTAAATGAATGTGTGACTATGCTTCCTAGCTGCAGAGGTGTGCATAAAGTCAAACGTGCCAAAAGAGACAAAACAAGAAACCACTAGAAGGGACGTATTCTCAGTTTTAAATTGAAGAGATGTGGTTGGTCTGCACGAGTACAACATGTGTACACCGCTAATGATCTTGTTCTAGAAAATCATTTGCAATTCGCTTCGTACTGTAAGTGAAGTTTTACAATAAGTATTGATTAATCCAGATTTTCAATCAAGAAAAATAATTGTCACTGCAAATTGGAAACTCAAAAATGTAAGAGAGATCCTAGAATACCTTGATGAGGTATCATCACAATTTAGATTCTCAATTGATGATGCAATAGTTAACATTAGATCAGAGAAAACATTATCTTGCATAACTTGCCTGCCACCAAGGGTGATCAAGTTCCAACCCTTAAGATTGTAACAAGTAAAACCAAGACATTCTTACATAATGTATGTCCCTCTTATAGAATCTTCTATTGATACTTCCATTGATTTTTCTTTGTAGGATGGTGACAAAGAATGTCACTTAAATTATGTAGTTTAAATGCCTATATTCATATTTGCATTTTTTTGTTTAATTTCAAGATTTTGATGAGGTTCTTATTGTACAATGATAAGAATATAAACCAAGACATTCTTACATAATTTTTAGGACCCTTATTTCATACTTCCATTGATTTTTATTTGCAGGATGGTAACTAAGAATGTGAGTGAATTGATGACTTCAATTATGCCCCTTCATGGACTAAACTCATATTGGCATTTTTTTTGTTTAATCTTAACATTCTGATGAGGTTTCAACTATGCAATAATTATACAGGAACTTGGATAAGTAAATTCTAGATGAACAAGAGATATAGATTTCAATATCTAATTTCAATTAAATTATTTGAGTCTATCCAAGGTGCACATTAGTTTCAATTAAATTATTTGATTCTATCCATACTTGTCTGCCCTCAAGGTATGCAAGAGAAAGTATCATGGTGCACATAACAAGTTATATTAAAGAGGGTGGAGAACTTGGTGCAAATTCCAATCCAAGGTATGATATTTCAAAATAGGTAGAGCATGAAATTAAGTCATATAACAGTGGAGATGAGATTAGAGAAGACGACTGATTCAAGCGACTAGCACAATCTGAACTTGTCGGATCGCCCTTATCGCTTGGATCAGTCGTGTTAGCAAACTACCCGAAGAGACTTCAAAACATGACTTTTGCATAAAGGTTTGACTAATGACTATAAAAGCAACTTGCAACTCAACTCATCTCATTCAAGGTTGCTTAAAGGGGATGCTATGTTTAAATCTATACGATTGGATAATACGACCGATGCAAGCGATAGGGGCAATCCAAAATTCTTCGATTCCCTGTATCACTTGTATCGATCGTGTCCTCTTTCTTCTTTATCTTCTTCTCTATCTTCTCCAAATTTAACTTTTCAACAAGAATGAAGTAAAAAACCCACAATGCAGTCATATTTGTGACACGACCAAATTTTGGTTGGACCATGCAATGAACCTTTGTTTAACTCTCAAGAGGTTCAATACAACTTTATATTACTCAATGCATATAAATATGGTAAAGGCATATAAATATCTGCGGGGCACGCATCAGGCGAAAAGAGAAATCAGCCAAGTCATGCACGGTGGAAAAGAAGTAAACAACCTCAAAGCAATACAACAGGGTCAGATGTGTGCAACCAGGACAAATCAGAGGACCAAAAGTTACAAAGGGGTAGAGGCTGAAAAGTTTAAGAGGGTGACTAAGAACAGCACATTCCTAGTCACTGGTGGCGTGCGTGGCAACCCAAGTCAACAGGCAAGACAAGTGCATCAAGCTCTCGAGTTGTAGAGCTTGAATCAAGAAGGCCATCGAATCTGCATGTCTGTTTAACTGCAGACAATACTGACCAAGGGGAGCGTGCGGAGAAAAGCTGAGTCAGAACAAGATCATTAGCGGTGTAAGTACATACAATTTGCACATAAATAAATCTTCCAACTTATGTTGGTTTTACAATAGATTTCAATCTTAGATTCAAAAATGATTCATCCCTTTCTATCCTTTTCGAGCCCTCTTTTCTCTGATGCTTGTGGCCCTTTTTGGAGCTTTCACCTTGACTCTTTTTCTTGGTCCCATGCTTCAATGGTGAGTGAAGAGGATGCCCTTTATTTTTTTCTTCATACTTCTTTTTATCTAGTGGAGGGAGTGGAGGTGAGTCTAGATCATTGGGGCAGATTGCATGTTTCATAGTGACATTTATTGCTGTCTCTCTGATCAATCTGGATAGTCTGATAAATTCAATTCAAGACTGTAAAACCTCCTTTCCAAGAATCTTACAGCATTTGCAATCACTCTCTAGCCACATGACGTTGCGTCTTTCTGCAATGGCACATGAATTTGTATGTATCCAAATTGCCTTTGTTCATTCAATTTAGCAATTCCAAGAAAATTCTGATCAATATGCATCTTGAGAAGCTTAACAGCACTGCATTGTAAAGTGAAAATAAGAATGGATGGCATGGCTCTTAAATAGAGAACAACAAAATGTATAGCAACTTACACTTTGCAATTCCCATGTGATTTAAGAGGATTCAAGAAAAGAGCTTGATATGCATTGAAGTCAACAATAATAAGACTCCAATGGCGCCTGTCAATGAGTTGCATGTAAATATACTTTCTTTAATGAAACAAATGTACTTTTCAAAATGAAGATGAATTCTCCCAAATCTACCATTTTACTTTATCTCTGGAAAGGAGTTTATCCCTCTATTTTACATTCAGGAACTTTTCAACCTTAGGGAGGACTACTACCTTGCAGCTATAGCTGAGTCAGAAGAAGTTGCAAGGAGATTCATCAATGAGAAAGGAGAAAGAAAAGAAGAATTTTTGCATCTTGATTTGGATTTGTCAAATGAAGAATTCAAAGATTCATGACAAGCTCTTTCAAGTTGCTTTGAAAAAGCTATCTCAGAGAAGCCAACACTTGCTGATGAAGAGTTTGATGAGCATCTGAAGCAACTTGGAATATACTCGTTTGGGCACGACTATTGATCCTTGGATGTTGCTGAGGACAAAGGAACAATATGTATTGACTCAATAGAGCTCATTGAGGAGGAAGATGAGGTCAAGGTATGTAGTTTAATCTATTATCATGAATTTAAGGGTGAGGAAATGAGATGCGATCGATGCAAGCGATAAGGCCCATCCAATATTTTTTGTTGGGCCTAATCGCTTGTATCGGTCGTGTCCAAGATCTCCATTTATAGAGAAAAATCAAACACGACCGATGCAAGTAATAATGCCCATTGGATATATTCCATTGGGACTTATCGCTTGCATCAGTCGTGTCTTAGACTTGCATGGTGCAATGACATGTTACATCTTATCGTGTGAAAAACACCTTTTTCAGCGTACAGTTTATGTTCCTAGAGAATGTAGAGTGAGAAATCCAACCCAACGGATGCAAGAGATTAGGCCCATCGGATATTTCCTGATGGGCCTAATCCTTTGTATTGGTCGTGTTTAGGAGTTGCATGCAGCATTGATAATAGATATTTGGCTATGTGAGAATTCACCTTCTTCAACAAAAATTATATGTTTCTAGATAATTTTCCAAGAGATATTGATAACGACTGATGCAGCGATTAGGACCATCCAAAATTCTTTGAAGACCCTAATCGCTTGTAACGGTCGGGTCTCTTGCTTTGTATTTCTTTTGTTTCAAGTTACTTTTCATGACTCCTTAAGTGCGCTTGCACTTCATCTGACCATGTTTTTCTATTTTTACCACAGTTAACTATATTGGATGAAGACAACTACCTTGGCAAGGGGAAGGGAACAATAAAAACCATAGAAGAGAAATGAAAACAAAGGTGGATATTCATTCAATTACCCACTATCTTCCAAAATTGAACCCATACTCTTTTTGTGTTATTCACAAGCATTATAGTGAATAGCCAGACTTTGCATTATTCTCCTTGAGGACTCTATCAAAATACATGGGTTTTACTCCAATACCCTTTAATGCTTTCAGAGTTTTGCTGCTTGAAAGAGCAAGTGCATTCAGAATTTTTGGATATGCCCCAAGACTCAATGCTTCAAGGGCAGGGTACTTTCTTTGTTATTCAGGCTATGCAATGGCTGCAGGGGTGTCAGATTTAAAAAGCATTGCTGGCTACAGGAGAAAAGAGTTCTGCAGATACAGAGGTGATTTACCAGAGCCAAGCTCATTAAAGAGACTCAAGGAATGACTTCATTTTCTCAAACTCTATTACTCATCAAATGTACATATACACAATTATTGCCCAATGGGATATAAGACATTGCAAATGTGAAGGATGTAATTTTTTTGGTGTAATTGATCCATGTCCTAATATTAATTATTATTGATTCATGATCTATTTTTCTTTAGTCAAAGTCATTTGATGGTAATAGACATGTTTCTTTTCAAAGCTTAATACATCATGAAATGTACATACATGACATCTTTATTTCTCAAAGAAATAAAAGACATTGCAAATATTAAAGCTCTGTTTAAAATGCAATCTTTTTCATTTTGTGATATTGATACATGATGATTTTGTCTGGTGATAGTCATATATTCTTTTGATAATATTTGGCATGAGGCCCTTTGTAATTGTCTTCTAAAGAACCAATCAAAAAGCTCTTTGAATGCATTGCTCTTTGTTAATCCTCCTGCTTTCCTTGTGCACCTAAAGAATCTTGTCCTTGCTTGATAATGAGATTTTTCCATGCCTTGGGTCTTCCATATGGCAAGCGTTTCTTTTCCTGCGAATGCACCATGCATAAGAAGAATATGCTAGAAGAACATAATAGTTTCATCAGATCTTTATTTCAATAAAAAAAAAATGAATTGAATAAATTATCTTTGAAACTCACCAAGTAGTATGTTATGTCTTTGGCACTCCATGCCTCTATGATGGTTTCTACAAGCTATGCGATCACCTTTCTGAAATCTGTCACATAACTATTTGATGTTACCTGCTGCCTCATGATCTTTAAAAAATTATCTGTTGGAATTTGGGGCCCCATGATCATTCCAAACTAAAACCTTTTGAGCATACACAACTTAATTGACCAAGATCAGAAGTGAGAGATAGAAAGAAAGATCTTGAGACAAGGATAGGGAAAGTAAGCTGGATGCTTACTCACTAAAAATAGATGTCCAAATTACAACGTGGGAGTACTACTCAACCATATAAAGTGGTGCACTCACTAATGGAGGAATATCCAAGAAGATGATGATACAAAATTTAGATTATGTTGAAATAATCTAAGTGTGTGTGAAGCGAACAAAGCAACGAAGCTAACCTTATTCTCACAAATAGTGTGACAAAATAGTGTATCAAAATAGTGTAACAAAATAGTAAGTCAACCAATCCTAGTTTTGAGATTAGGGTAGAGAAACCCTAAAAGCAAAATATAATCGTAACTCACAAAAGATAGTTACCCCCACCTTGTATGAAAAGCAATATTGAAAAGCTATGATTAATAAAGCTATGATATACGATCTAATCTATCGGCGAAAAACTCCTAAACATCTATCGTGAAAATGCGAAAAAAAAAACCGTGCTGTCCGTTGTTGATTTTCAAAAACAAAATTCCTCCACGCATTGCAGTCGGTGGGAATCGATCTCGTGCCAATGGGATGAAAGGACAATGCTTTATGCAATGTGCCAACGCATTTTCCTTGTAGAAAGGATAGAAAGAATGTACTATAAACGTGGCTGTCGTCTTCTTGAAGAAGTATTTATAATCATCATATGCTAAAATTATTGAGGATCTTGGACAATATGATATTGACTTCAACAATCCCTCCTTCAATGTCATATTGATACAAGCTTTAGTAACCTGCAAATCTTCTCATGACTATCTCTAGTCAATGCTTTGGTAAATATATCTGCAACATTCTCACTAGAAGGAACACAAACCAGCTCAATGTGCTTCTTAGCTATTTGCTCTCGAATATAGTGGTAGTGTACCTCTATATGATTTGTCCTTGCATGATGCACTGGATTCTTTGCTATAGCTATAACACTTTGGCTATCTGAAAATATCTGAATGGGTTCATGTACTCTCATATCAAGATAACTGAAAATCACTGCAACCATACTGACTCTAGAGTAGCTGTAAATGCTGCACGATATTCACCTTCACATGATGAAGTGGCAATAGTGGGTTGTCTCTTCGAAAGCCATGAAATAAGACAATCTCCAAGATAAAAACAAAATCCACTAGTACTTCTTCTTGTGTCTCTCTCACCTGCTCAATCAACATCTGAAGATCCTTTTAGTAACAAATGTGTAGATTTCGAAAATACCATAGAATAATTTGAATTTCCCTTCAAATATCGAAAGATTCACTTTACTGCTTTCCAATGTAACACTGTCGGATTCTACATGAACCTTGATACTTGAGAAACTGCAAATTGTATATCAGGATGTGTATTACAAAGATATATCAAGCAACCAACTGCTTGACTATATAGAGTAGCATCAAATGGCTCTGCATCTGCTACCATTTGTGAAGACATGTTCTGATCCATAAGTGTTTGCATAGGTTTAGAATCAACCATCTGAAACCTCTCCAAAAGTTTCTCAATGTACTTCTGCTGTGTCATATAGATACACTCATCTCGAAACAGAAACTGAATCCCAAGATAATAATGCAAAATGCCTAAATCATTCACATCAAATGTTTGCTTCAATTGTTCTTTGAACGTCTGCAATTCTTCATCTCTGGGACCTGTGACTATAATATCATCCACATAAATGATTGCTATAATCATCTTACCTATTTCAGCTTTAACATAAAGAGTTGGAGCCGCATCTGAGTTATGGAAACCAATGGATAAAAGATATGTATGTATCTTTTCATACCATGCTCTAGGTGCCTATTTTAATACATACAAAGCTTTTATAAGCTTACACACTAAGTGTTCTTTACCTGTCTCTTCAAAACCTTCTGGCTGCTGAATATACACATCCTCATGTAAATCACCATTTAGAAAAGCAGTCTTAATGTCAAGTTGATATATATGCCAACCAAAATGTGCTGCTAGAGCCAGTATTGACCTAATAACAATCATCCTAGATGTAGGACCAAATGTCTCATCATAATCAATACCTTTTTGTTGTGCATATCCTTTGACAACCAACTTGGCTTTATATCTATCAATAGTACCATCTGCTTTCCTTTTGATTTTGAAGATCCATTTTACACCTATAGCCTTCTTTCCCTCTGGTAACTCATAGCTGCCAAGTTTGATTCTTATGAATAGAAACTATCTCTTCTTGCATAGCTTTTCTCCAAATAGGAATGTTAAGTGCATCTTTAACACATGCAGGTTCATCTTCAATAGTCGTAAGTGCCAAAATATAATGAATCTCAAAGTCTTCAACAAAACTTACATGATCTTTTTGTTATTGCTGTCTAGTTTGACTTCTTGTTCTTACATGAACTTGTTGTTCTTGTCTAGTCTGACTCCTTGTTCTTCCAGTAAAAGTTTTTATACCACTATCTTTCCAAGTCTGATATAACCAAGTAGGTGTATCCTTAAATAGTGGTGAAACTCTTTCTGAACTTTTAGCTTCCACATGTTTTGGAACTTGTCCTGCCGAGGTACAAGGACTTTCTGGAACTCTAACTTCTTCCATTTCTGGAATCAAAGTCTCTTGTGGAACCGACTCTGTAGAAGGTTGTGAAATTCCTTTTTCTTCAACTCTTTCTTGAATCCTAGGAATTTTAACTCCCTCCTGATATGGCTGACATGTACATCCAAAATATTTCTAAAAAATCCATAGTCATTTTCACTAATGAACTCTGGAATTTCTTCTTCTTTATCATAAAACTTATTTTCAACAATATAAGCATTACATGAAAGAATAATTTCACTTGTCTCTAGAACATAAAACCTATATCCTTTACTCTCAACAAGATATCCGATAAAAACAGCTTTCTTTGCCTTTACATCTACTTTGCTTCGGTCCTTTTTCTCAACATGTACATAAGAAAGTGATCCAAACACTCTAAAGTAACTCACATTAGGTTTTCTACCATAATAAGCTTCATATGGTGTGATTACCTTTAAAGCTTTTGTAGATGACCTGTTTAAAATGTGGTTAGCTGTATGTACTACATCAAACTAGAATTTTGGTGAAAGCTTCTTGGATGCCATCATGCTCCACATCATTTCAACAAGTACTCTATTCTTTCTTTCTGCAACACCATTCTGCTGAGGAGTATAAGCAATAGTAAGGTGTCGAGTAATACCTTTCTCATCAAGAAATTTCTGGAACCCATTTGACAAGTATTCTCCACCTCTATCACTTCTGAGAATCTGGATAGTTTCTGACTTTCATTTTCAACCATAGCTACAAACTTCTTGAACATAGGAAAGACTTTTGACTTCAACTTAAGACTATAGATCCATGAGTATCTCACAAAATCATCAACAAATAGAACAAAATACCTGAAGCCCTGAATAGAGTCTGCTCTCATAGGTCCATTCAGATCTGAATGAATAATTTGCAATTTCTTGGTAGTTGTAATATGACCATGTTTCTTGAAAGGTAGTTTATGCATCTTACCTTCAAGACATCCTTCACATATATCTGAATCATCTGGCAGCTTGAATGAGGGTAAACTCTCAACCATACCTCTATCTTTGATACTCTTGAGAGCTCCAAAATTGATATGCCCAAATCTTTCATGCCATAGCTTCATATCTTTCACCGGTGACAAAGATTTGACTGCATATGCCTGATTGATTTTTGACAAAACAAAGATCCCTCCTCTATGCTGACCTTGTAAAAGACACTTGTCGTCTTTATGTGATAAGATCTTACAAAGATCTCTCTCAAATACAAATTTAAAACCATCACTTAAAAATGCAGATATAGATAGCAGATTCTTCTTCATTTTAGGCACATAAAGGACATCTGAAATCTGAAAATTACCACCTTCTCTTGACTTTAGGGTTACTGTACCTATTCCCACAACATCCAAATCATTGCCATCTACAATAGTAACTCTTCTACTTGAAGAATAGGAAAGAGAAGAAAATACATCTCTGCAACCTGTCATATGCTTTGTAGCACCTGAGTCAAATATCCAAGGACTTGCTCAAAGAACTTGTAAAGATGCTTGATCAAAAGCTAGTTCCTCAATGGTGATACAAGCATAAGAATCACCTTGAGATTTCCCTTTTTTATCATCTTCTGCAACATTACCTGATGCCTTTTTCTTTTCTATCGCAATCCTTTTATAACATGCTGTCTTAAAATGTCCAGGTTTCTTGCAGTAAAAACATATTACTTCCTTCTTCTTAGAAGACTTCTCTTTAGATGTAGTAGATACAGAATCTGAAGTAGAAGGTGAAGGGGACTTACTTTCCTTTATGGATTGTTTTTCCTTCTTCTCCTTCTTCTTCTTTTTCCCCTTTGATGAAGATAAAAGTGCTTCTTCATTCTCTTCAATCCCTTCACCTGATCTTCATCTTGAAGTAACAAGAATTCTAACTCTTCAAATGTAACCTCTCTATTTCTTGTGGTAAGAGTAAGAGTAGTTATGAAAGACCGATATGAGATAGGAAGTGAATTAATCAGCGTATTTACCATTTCTTCATCTGATATCTAAACTCCTATCTTTAGAAGTTGATCTCTCAAGTCAATGAGTCTCGTAATGTGGGTTTGAATTGACTCACCAGCCTTCATCCTTGTATTTGCTAGTTGTCTCCTCAAGTGAGCTTTCCTAGCAAGATTTCTGCTATGAAAAAGATTCTCAAGATTCAACCAAGCTTGACTAGAACTTCTGCAAGATCTGATCTATGGTAGAATATTCTTTTTGATGCTCATTGCTATGAATGAGAGTGTTAAAGCATCTCTAGCATCCCATCTTGCCTGATCTTCAGTAGGAGGAACTCTAGGTAAAGACCTAGCAGTGATCTTGGATATAGAAGTGGTTACCTCTTCTTCAGTTGGTTCTGCAATTGTGACTTCAGCACCTCTTGAAGTTGTTGTATCCCCTTCTTCAGCTTCTTATCTTGGTCTTGTTAAGGATCCATTGACGATACTCCATAAATCCTTTGTCACTAAAATATTCATCATCATGAAACTCCGCATGGGATAATTAGAAGATCCATGAAACTTGTCTTCAATCGCAATTCTAATCTCACTCATCTTAACTAAGTGTGTATGTCAATTATGCTCTGATACCAAGGGTTGGAATTTGGGTCCCCAGGATCATTCCAAACTAAAACCTTTTGAGCATACACAACTTAATTGACCAAGATGAGAAGTGAGAGATAGAAAGAAAGATCTTGAGACAAGGATAGGGAACGTAAGCTGGATGCTTACTCACTAAAAATAGATGTCCAAATTACAACATGGGAATACTACTCAACCATATAAAGTGGTGCACTCACTAATGGAAGAATATCCAAGAAGATGATGATACAAAATTTAGATTATGTTGAAATAATCTAAGTGTGTGTGAAGCGAACAAAGCAATGAAGCTAACCTTATTCTCACAAAATAGTGTAAAAAAATAGTAAGTCAACCAATCCTAATTTTGAGATTAGGGTAGAGAAACCCTAAAAACAAAATATAATGGTAACTCACAAAAGATAGTTACCACCACCTTGTAGAAGAATTTTTGCTCCAAGAGAGTAGCCTCTCCTTCACCAATTCTCCACCTCCTCAAGAGTGTGAGACTCTTCCTCCTTGATCTCCTTGAGATTGCTTGAGTGAATGATCTAACAATGAGCCTTGCTCTCATTATATAGTAGTTGTTCCCTCCATGGAAAGCAATATTGAAAAGCTATGATTAATAAAGCTACGATCTACGATCTAATCTACGATATGTCTGTTGTTGATTTTCAAAAACAAAATTCCTCCATGCACTGCAGTCGGTGGGAATCGATCTCATGCCACTGGGATGAAAGGTCAATGCTTTATCCAATGCGCCAACGTGTTTTCCTTGTAGAAAGGATATGAAGAAGGTACTATAAACGTGGCTGTCATCTTCTTGAAGAAGTATTTATAATCATCATATGCTAAAATTATTGAGGATCTTGGACAATATGATATTGACTCCAACATTATTTAGTTTAACCCACACCTCCATTCTCTTTTTTGCTATTTTTGGTTTGCTTTTTACATTAGTCGTGATCTCACATAATTTTTTCCAACAATTCCACATGGCATTTAGTTGCTTGTCATCATGGTTGCTGAAGAATCTCCTTGCTTTTGCACCTCCCATTGAGACATCCTGTAGTACATTACCTGTATTTTGTGAAAGCTTTGGATCTTTTCTTAGATGAACATCACCACCATGAAATCCCATTTTTGAAAGTAGACATTCCCATTTTTTTATACACTCATATGCAAGAGTTGTAGGCTTGATAGAATATGCATAATCCAAGTGAAGACGGACCAACTTGCCAATGATCCTTAACTCTGCATGTAGAGTACATATGTGTACATTTGTCAATGCTATTAGAAGTATGGGATCCCAAATCATGGCAGAAGATGAGTAGTTATGAAGAATAACATTTTGTCTTGAAGGAGCCTCCTCTTCCTCAGCTCTAGCAATCCATGCTCTTGTGCCTAGACTTTGCATGCAGTACAAGCAAGGGTACTTAGAATTTGCTCCTCCACTTATACCAAACATGCATTTGAGCGTCTTTAGGTCTCCACTCAAATGCCACTCAACTTTAAAGTTCCCGTAGTCTTTGAAATTCAACAATTCTCCTGCATGATGCCTTTGGATAACATTTGGAATGTTTGTCTACGAGAATAACCATTTAAATGTTTTATGGCTCTCAGATGGAACTTGAGCACAACCAACCCACCATAACTCCATTTTTTATTGTACTTTGAGAGATGGAGTATCCAATTTCCCAAGGCTATAGTCCAAAGCTTTGTTCATTAGTGCAATTCTCTCCATCTTTTGATGTTTTTTAAGCTCAGCTTTATCAAGTTTGATTACAAATTTCAACAGACCAGAACATTCATGTTCTTTTATATTATTGAACTAAACCATGTATGCTTGAAGTTTTATAATATCTATCCATACGTTGTTAAATGTATTGTAAGTGAAATGTAACTTTTGTTTTCCTACTTCGTAAGGCATGTTACTGTGAATATGTTTATATTCACCAAATACTGATGTGATCTTCTTATTCAAGCAGAGCCGAAACTTTCCTACATGATGGGGTCTAGGCAATCCAAAACTTTTAACTTGGTTAAATTTTAAAAATTCACACCAAACTTTTGAAATTGCTCTATAACCTTTCCTACTCACTCCAACACTATCACAAATCTTCTAAATTTGAGATGGTTCTAGTAATAGATTGATTCATTTCTGTCATGAGTTTTTGGAAAACAAAGCATTTCAAGCATGTATTTTCATTCAGTTTCAATTGTCTTAAAACATCATTTTGACTCATAATTTCATTACAGAAATGTACGAGCTCAAAACTGCTCAACATATTGAAACCTAGTACATTTGTCACATGATCTCTTACAATTTTCATTCTTTTCTTTTTTTGGCCAGTTTTTTCAATCAAATCTAAAAAAGCTTTTACTCATTTTGATCGCATTCTCAAACCTATAGGAGTTTCTTTCATTTTTTTAAAAGACTCTAACTGAGAAGATAAAGTGGATAATTTTTTTTCTAGCTCCCTCATATGTAAATCCCTCTGATGTAGTGTGTTTTATAGATAGTTTATGTATTGTACATAATTCCTTGAAATCTCCCAGAGCCTTGAACTATAGCCTCATAAACCATCCTCACCATCTCTTACAAATCTAATCAGATCATGAAGATTATGAAAAGGGGGATACCTTCCAGTTTGTGGATCAATTGGATAAACAAATCCATCTGTCCATATGTCGATATGTTTCTTGCCTTCCTTTCGCAATCCATCCACTTCAGGAGGATGAAGAGCCCCTCAAAATACTTTTCTTGTCATTGCATACTCATGACTAACTGCAATGTTGATATGGAACTTATCACAATGATTTCGGTTGTTTGAAAGCTCAGCGAGAGTGTTTGGGTTAAGGTTCTCCATGGTCTACTATGAAAAGTGACTGGCAAGTGTCTAAAATGACGTGAAAGAGTGAAACATGCTTGCTATGAAAAGTAGAGTAAAAAAGTGCAAAACGTCATTAACACACATTATATAGGTCTGTGAACAAGAGGAAAATTT
The DNA here is from genome assembly GCA_020310875.1 of Ceratopteris richardii. Taxonomy (NCBI): domain Eukaryota; kingdom Viridiplantae; phylum Streptophyta; class Polypodiopsida; order Polypodiales; family Pteridaceae; genus Ceratopteris; species Ceratopteris richardii. The sequence continues at coordinate 129,597,702 of CM035406.1, forward strand.
GAATTTTGATCAATGCCCAATGAGCACAAACTTCGAGGCGTAAGATATCACACAAACTTTTCATGATTATCACACGAGTTTCTCTCTCTTCAAAATTTTCATAAGATACGTTTTAAATGAACTTACACGGAATTTTTTAAAGGATTTTACAACTTTAATCTAGATTAAGCACAATTAATTAAAATCCTTACACAACCCTTTTTCGACTGTTTTTCGCCCTAATGTATGCATGCGTATGTGTATATGCATGTGTGTATGTATGTGTGTATGTATGTGTGTATGTATGTGTGTATGTTTGTGGGTAGGTATGCATGTGACCTGATGTGCATATACATATATGTATGTGTGTGTATATGTATGTGTTGATATATTTAGGTAGTGATGTGTGTGAACACTCTAGGACCGCCGGGGCACTTTTTTCCCTCTTTAGGAGGTTTTTTTCCCCCGGCTTGTATATATGCCTATTGCCCTAATGGGCTACTTATCTTTGTACATTCTCTAGTAATACATTCAGTCTTGTGTGTTGTGCTCCAAGCTTCTTCTTCTTCCTTGTGCTGTTCGCGTGCTTCCGCAGACGTCTATCTCCAACAATTGGTATCAGAGCAGGTCGTCGCTTCTTCTAGGGCGCCATCGACACTCCTCCGTTTGCAGTCTCAGATTCGCACGAAATTTGGTGAGCATACTCAGGGTGTTTTCGAGATCAAAACAGCTTTGCTATGTGGTGCCGAAATCACGATCTGAGCTCGTTTCGGCCTCCGAACGCACTATCGTAGCGCTTGTGCAGGCTATTTCGTCCTTTTGTGCCAAAGGTATATACCAGTTTCTGTTCGCCAGTTTAAGCGTCTCAAAGTCTGCTACAGGTCTAGCAGAACTCATCTGGGTAGTTCTGTTCAACTTTTTGAGATAGAGTCAATTTTTTGCATCAAGGTATTTTAGTCACCGGCCATGGCTGAAAGCAGTGATGTATTCCGTATGTTGGCTGTTGAGGATAAGTTGGATGGTACCAACTACCCATTATGGGCTTATATGATGCGACATGTACTGGTTGCAAAAGGATTGTGGAACATTGTGCAGGGTGTTGAAAGACGTCCTGTTACACCTGTAACGACAGGTATACTGCAAATACAGGTGTTGGAGCTGATGAAGATGGTGTCAAAGATGATATTCCGCAGATTCCTGTTCGTGCTGCTGTTTCTGTTGCACCTACTGTAGAGCAGATCCGTTGGGATGGCAGAGATGCCCAGGCACATGCATTGATAGCCTTGTCTGTCAAACGTGCCATTATTCCTCACATTCGCTCTTGCAGAACAGCAAAGGATGCTTGGGATACACTTACCACTTTGTACCAGGCTAGGAATCAGGCTCGTGTTGCTTACCTCCGAAAACAGTTGGAGAGTGAGCACATGAATGAAGGTGATTCTATGGACAATTTTCTTACAAAGATCAAAGACCTGAAGGAACAATTGATTTCTGCTGATGAGGTTATACCAGATAGCTCACTTGTGCAGACCGTTCTGAATGGTCTTCCTGATTCATATCAGAGTTTTGCCTCTACTCTTCGGTTGATGATGAAAGGCAATCCGAATGCCTTGTCATTTGAGGAATTAGTCTCTGTTCTGTTGCAGGAAGATCAGTCCAGGCAGAACAGGTCCATTATGCGTGTTGCAGATCAAGCTTTCCTGGCTAGTCAGAAGGGCAAAGGAAAATGGAGCTCTTCTACTAGTAAGCAGAAATCTGCAAATGCTGCACAATCGAAGAACCAGGATAAAGAAGAAAAGAAATCAGAAAAGCAGAAATTGTTCTGCAAGTACTGTAAAGGAAATGATCATATTATAAAGAACTGTCCAAAACTGGTTGCTAAAGAGGCAAAGAAGAAAGAGGCTGGAATGGTTGTTGCAGAGGCCTCTACACCAAAAACAGAGTCTGCAAATCTTGTGCAGGAAGAAGAATGGGTGTTTACTACTGTCTGCAGTTTTGACCCATCTTCTCATGATCAGTGCATGTTTGCAGTAGACTCAGATGTTTGGTACTTTGACAGTGGGGCGACCAAACATATTACCTCGTAGCGTAGTTTCTTCTCTTCACTCGAGCCTGCCTCTATAGGGAATACTGTCACATGCGCCAATAACTCCTCTTATCCTGTTATGGGAGTTGGTAAGATCATTCTGACTACTGCTGATGGTATTTCTTTCACTTTGTCAGATGCTTTATTTGTGCCAGGGATCAAAAAGAACTTGTTATCAGTTTCTGCATTAGCCAAGATTGGCTTGGTTGTGAAATTCATTGATGACAGGTGTACAGTCCATGATCTCTCAAATGGCGATGTGATTATTGCTTCTGGCATTTTATGTCGTGGGCTGTATAAGCTCATAGACTATGAAAGATCTGTGAATGATTCGGCATGTGCAGTTCATGATTCTCAGGCTATGTCAGATGCAAAGCTTTGGCATGCACGATTTGGTCATCTGAATTTTGCTAGTTTGTTACGCCTGCAGAAATCTGAAATGGTGTCCTCTTTGCCCAAACTTGAGGCACCTGGAAAACATGTTTGTGAAGGCTGTATTTTGGGCAAAATGCAGCGTTCTTCCTTTCCAAAAGATGGTTCAGTTCGGGCTACGCAGAAATTGCAGCTTGTACATAGTGATGTCTGTGGTCCTATGCAGACACCCTCTTTTGGAAATTACCTTTACTTCGTGACTTTCATTGATGATTTTTCCAGGCATGCATGGGTATATCCACTCAAAGCAAAGTCCGAAGTGTTCATGTGCTTCAAACAGTTTTTGGTTTTGGCTGAAAATCTGTCAGCATGTAAAATGGGCACCCTCCGTTCTGATCGAGGGAGGGAATATATATCTTCAGATTTTAATGCATTTCTGGCTGAACGTGGGATAAAACACCAGTGTACAGTGCCGTATACACCTCAACAGAATGGAGTTGCTGAACAAAAGAACAGGTCACTCATGGAGATGGCGAGGTGCATGGTCAAAAGTCAGGCTTTACCACATAGTTTCTGGCTTGAGGCTGTCATGTGTGCAGCATATGTACTGAACAGGTGTCCCACTAAAGCGTTGTAGCCTATCACTCCATATGAGGCTTGGCATGACCGCAAGCCATCTGTTGCTCATCTGCGTGTTTTTGGTTGTTTGGCATATGCATTAGTGCCTGAACAACATCGCAGAAAATTGGATGATAAGGCAGTAAAATGTATTTTTGTTGGGTACAGTTCTGAAAGTAAAGGCTATCGTCTGTATCATCCACAGACTAAACGCATTCTGGTTAGCCGTGATGTTGTCTTTGTGGAAGATGCTATTCAGCCATTGCTTTCATGTACTAAGGAGACATCTGTTAGCTCCAAAGACATGTATGATACTTTGATGCCTCTTTTTACAGGTGGACAGGCTACTGCTGGTCCTAATGAGGCAACTTCTCAGCCTTTGCAGGTTTCATATGATGATGCAGATCATTCCATTTCTGATGCAGATTTACATGATGCACTTGTTGATGAGAGAGCTGATATTGAGCAGGCAAAAACTATGCCAAAATGGCTTGTGCAGACTTTGCGTGACAACAAATTAGATGCACCTTTGTCATATCGTACTCGTTCAGGCTCTCATAGTGCCTCCTTTGCGTCAGATTGCTATGCTATGGCTGCATCTAGTCTCTGTGATGAGAATGAGCCTGTTTCTTTTGATGAAGCACAAAATTCAGAAAATTGGATGGCTACTATGCAATCTGAATATGATGCTATAATGAAGAATGGTACATGGTCTTTATGTGACTTGCCTCCTGGCAAGAAGGCCATTGGCACTAAGTGGGTATACAAGCTGAAGTGTAAACCTGATGGTACAGTTGACAGGTATAAGGCTAGGCTTGTTGCAAAGGGTTATGCACAAGAAAGAGGCATTGATTTTGATGAGACCTTTGCACCTACATGCCGTATGACTACTGTTCGCAGCATTTGTGCACTTGCAGCCCATCATGGTTGGAATGTACATTAGTTGGACATTAAAACAGCATTTCTGAATGGTGACTTGCATGAAGAAGTGTATGTTTTTCAGCCCC
>CM035406.1:129606763-129639263 GCA_020310875.1 Ceratopteris richardii
GATCAGTTAGTCACATTGATGGTGACCAAGGAGATGAACCAAGGAGGTTCTTAATCAAAGGGTAACCAAACCCAAGTGTTCTATGCAAGTAGAGGCAAAGGCAAAGAGGTGGAGAAAACTCCCAAGGTAGAGGAAAAGTAAGGCCAAAGCCAAGATCAAGCAATCAAGAAAGCTCCAACTAAGGCTATGGATCAAGAGGAAGATGAAGGAGCAGAGGGAGATCACAAGGAAGAAACATGCCCAATGGATAATGCTACAACTATGGAAAACCTGGCCATTATGCAAGAGGTTGTCTGTCCAAAGGAGGAGGCAATTAAGGATAAAAAAGGGATCAAGGGAATTAATCTAATGCTTCAACAAATTAAAAAACTGAGAACTTTCTTGTGATGTATTGTTCAAGTGGAAGAGTCAATTCAGATTTTACATGATACATAGACAGTCGTTGTAGCAACCATATGAGTTGTAATGAAGACGTTTTCTTTAATTTACTCTCATTGAAGGCATTTGGTGCGATGAACAAGAGGAGAAAGGAGGAGATGGAGATAGATAGATAGATAGATGGATAGATAGATCGAGATATATATATATATATATATATATATATATATATATATATATATATATATATATATATATATATATATATATATATATATATATATATATATATATATATATATATATATATAGAGAGAGAGAGAGAGAGAGAGAGAGAGAGAGAGAGAGAGAGAGAGATCAAAGAAGAGATGTGTACAAATGTATGGGAGCCTCAAAACCCAGATAATGATCTTCTTGAAGCAATGCTCTATAAAAGTTATATGTATGTGAACATAGGGCTAAGGTTACATGACCCTTACATCCCCAAAAATCTCCAACTTAAGAATCAATGTGAACATAAGTGGAAACACATACAAATAATGATGTAGGACTATACAAGAATGTGCTTCAATAGTCTGGATCTCAACCCATACCATTGAGCCTACACCAACTACCTCAAACAAGGTGTATCCATGCACCTTAGGCTACTCTATACTCATATCAATAAGAGTGGAGTGCTGACTGATGCAAGAACTGATGAGGTTCCTACAAAGATCCCACTCACTCTATGCTTGTGTAAATCGTCGAACAATTGTTAACTCCAAATGAAAATGATCCAATAGCAACTCCAATGTCTGGTCTCAAGTATAACAACTCGTACCTCAGACTCCCAAATGCTGATGAAACATGTGCTATCTTGGCTAACCTAAGCATGTCATACAGGCCTATATCGAAGCATCCAAAGCACCATCATCAAGACCAATATATCTTGATATATCCATGTCAACATTTGGCATGGGAAAATCCAAGAATATTTGTATAATTGCCTACTCTTCAACATCCAAAATAACCATCCTCTCAACTAAGGATGTGTCTAGCTATGCATCTTGAGAGCTAAACTGCTCTACCACACATCATGTATCATAAGAGCTATCATGCTCTATCAAACCAAGTGTATCATCATGCTCCACATGAGCTAATTGAACAACATCAACACCAAGGTGAAATTGACGATCTAACTTTTAATGAGTATCAACATCAACAAAAAGGTCAAATGAAAATGCTCCAATAACAATTGCAGTGTTTGGCCTCAAGTATAAAAAATCATACATAAAACTCCCAAATGCTGAGGAAAGATGTGCATGTCATACATGCCTATATCAAAGCATCCAAAGCACCATCATCAAGACCAATATATCTTGATATGTCCATGTCAACATTTGGCATGGGCAAATCTGAGAATGATTGTATAATTGCCTACTCTTCAACATCCAAAATAGCCATCAATCCTCTCAACTAAGGATGTGTCTAGCTATGCATCTTGAGAGCTAAACTGCTCTACCACACATCATGTATCATAAGAGCTATCGTGCTCTATGACACCAAGTGTATCATCATGCTCCACATGAGCTAATTGTACAACATCAACGCCAAGGTCAAAATGACCATCTAACTTTTACTGAGTATCATCATAATGCTCTACATGAATATCCACATCATGCTCCAAAGCATCCAAATTATAATCCAAAGTGTGATCTATCATGAGAAACCAAATCATGCTCTACATGAGCATCATGAGGATCCAAAACATGCTCTATATATGGATGCACGATATCAAGTTTTAGTAATACATGATTGGAGTGGCCCTTTAGCCAACTTCTTAAAAACAAAGACTTTCCCAAAGAGATGACAATAGCCCGAAAAAGAATCTAGAACATGAAGCACATGGTTATGCATTAATTCAAGACAACCTGTACAAATACAAAAGAGATGAATATTTGAGATTATATACATGAGAATGATTATTTTCAAATATTTGAAACTACTTACAATGGTGCTACAGGTGGACAATTTAGACCTAACCATGTGGTCAAAGCTATTTTGTTTTGAGGTCTTTGGTGGCCCACTCCACATGGATGCGCATGCCTATCTGAAAAATTGTGACATGTGCTAGAGAGCTTAGTATATCCTATACAAAAAGAGGAAATGACACTTAGACATTTGATGGGAGGATTTGTATTCTCCAAATGGGGTATATAATTTGTAGGACCTATCAAACCCCTACCAAAAACTCTCATGCTAACCACATCTGCCAATTACCACACAGAGTGGGTAGAACTAAGAGATACACGTAAGAACGACCCACAAACTATAGTTAGGTTCTTATTTGAGAATGTATTCATAAGGTACAATTTTCCAATAGAGCTCGTGAGTGATAGAGGAACACATTTATTAAATGAAGTGATCGAATATCTACTACAAGAGTTCATGGTGATTCTCAAGAAATCAACACCTTATCACCCATAGGCTTACAAACAAGTGGAGAGTACACACAAGATCTTGTGTAATGTATTGAAAAGCTTGTGGATAATAAATGGTCTAATTGGGGCAAACAACTACATCATGTTGTTTGGGCATATTGAGTGGCCTACAAAATGATGTTTAATGCAACTCTGTTTCATATGGTCTTTGGTCAAAATGTAGTGTTATCCCTAAATTTCTTAAATAATGGATCTAGAATCTCTAGGAGAGACAAGAATGAGGATAGCTATAGAAATATATGCATCAAAGAAAGATAAAAGGCTTATTTTGGAAAGATAAAGGCTTAAAAGTTGGCAATTTAGTGTTGGTATATACCTTAAAGCAACATGCTCATAAGTTAGAAAAATGTGGTTATGGACCTATGATTATCAATAGACTTTTTATGAGTGGTGCAGGAACCTCTCACAAAAGAGATTCTTGGACAATTGAATCACGCTAAGAAGCATAGAGAGGGAGAACAAAGAACTAGAGAAGAGGTAGAAGTTGAGGCCCTAGAACGTATTAAACACATGAAGTTGAGATGAGAAGGCATATTACTAAATCCAAACACCCAAAAATATCACATGGAAATGTGCCAAAATAGAATGAGTACTTCCCTTAGCATAGTAGATAGAAGACCATTCATCTTAGTAGTGCTAGGATAGGGCTCTACAATTGTTGGCAACCTAGCAAATGCTTCATAAATTTGGGAGTCAAAATTAGAATTTGACCAGAAATGGGGATGATTCCAATTTCTCTCTTAGGAATTTGAAGAGTTACAAAATGTAGATGATTTAAAGACAATATGGGAAAAGGTTGACATTAATGCTTATTTCATAATGCCACTCCCCAAACAAGACTTTCTACAATACAATTAGCTCATTCATACCTTGCAATCCAATGTAAACAAAGACGTTCCAAGAACCTTTATGCGACCCTCACTACTCCTAGAGCAACCTCCAAAGAGATTCAAGATGACACGCAAGTTTGTAAAGAAGCCCTCAACATGGCAGGCACTCATAACCCATGGATAAAGAGGCCTTAATATCATATTAGATGAAAAAAGCAAGGTTTTAAAGCTATCACAAATGTTTGCAATCACCTCGAATCTGTCTATGTCCCTATGAATGTGCATGCAACACTTTGCATTCCCTAACCAAGATTGTTTCATGCAGCCCTATAAAAAATATGGTTTAGTCTATATCTATCACAAGTGGAATAGTTGAAGATCAATCTTCCACATTGGATTATGGACCACTTGTATGTTGCTAATCAGAGATGGCCATGAAAATAGGGGTTTTGAATGATTGTTGCGCTATTGCATGCATATATGTATATGTCTAGCATATGACATCCCAGTGGAGTAGGCACTCTTTAGGCCTCAATTAATGATATATTTAGGTAGTGATGTGTGTGAACACTCTAGGACCACCGGGGCACTTTTTTCCCTCTTTAGGAGGTTTTTCCCCCCGGCTTGTATATATGCCTATTGCCATAACGGGCTACTTATCTTTGTACATTCTAATGGTAATTCATTTAGCATTGTGTGTTGTGCTCCAATCTTCTTCTTCTTCCTTGTGTTGGTCGCGTGCTTTCAAAGATTAACTCCAACAATTGGTATCAGAGTAGGTTGTTGCTTCATTTTTAGAGATCAAAACAACTTCGTTATGTGGTGTCAAAATCGCGATCTAAGCTCGTTTTGACCTCCGAACACACTATCGCAGTGCTTGTGCAGGATATTTCATATTTTTGTGCCAAAGGCATATTACCAATTTTGGTTCACCAGTATAAACATCTCGAAGTTTGCTATGGGTTTAGCAGAATTCATCTGGGCAATTCTGTTCAACTTTTTGAGATACAATTAATTTACTGCATCAAGGTATTTTAGTCACTAGCCATGGCTGAAAGCAGTGATGTATTCCATATGTTGGCTGTTGAGGATAAGTTGGATGGTACCAACTATCCATTATGGGCTTATATGATGCATTATGTATTGGTTGCAAAAGGACTATGGAATATTGTGCAGGGTGTTGAAAGATATCCTGTTACACTTGCAAATACAGGTACTGCAAATACATGTGCTAGAGTTGATGGAGATGCTATCGAAGATGATGATATTCTACAGATTCCTGTTCGTGCTATTGTTTCTGTTGCACCTATTGCAGAGCAAATTCGGTGGCATGGCAAAGATGCTCATGCACATGCATTGATAGCTTTGTCTGTCAAATGTGCCATTATTCCGCACATTGGCTCTTGTAGAACAACTAAGGATGCTTGGGATACACTTACCACATTGTACCAAGCTAGGAATGAGGCTCGTGTTGCTTACCTCCGAAAACAATTGGAGAGTGAGCACATGAATGAAGGTGTTTCTATGGACAATTTTCTCACAAAGATCAAGGATTTGAAAGAATAATTGATTTCTGCTTATGAAGTTATACTAGATAGCTCACTTGTGCAGACCGTTCTGAATGGTGTACCTGACTCATATCAGAGTTTTCCTTCTACTCTTCGTTTGATGATGAAAGGCAATCCAAATGCATTGTCATTTGAGGAGTTAGTCTCTGTTTTGTTGTAGGAAGACCAATCTAGGCAGAACAAGTCTATTATGCATGTTGCAAATCAAGCTTTCCTGGCTAGTCAGAAGGGCAAAGCTAAATGGTGTATGGTTAAGAGTCAGGCTTTACCACATAGTTTCTACTTGAAGCTGTTATGCGTGAAACATATGTACTGAATAGGTGTCCCACTAAAGCCTTGCAGTCTATCACTCCATATGAGGCTTGGCATGGTCGAAAGCCATGTTTTGTTCATCTATGTGTTTTTGGTTGTGTGGCATATGCATTAGTGCCTAAACAACATCGTAAAAAATTGGATAATAAAGCAGTAAAATCTATTTTTATTGGGTACAGTTCTGAAAGTAAAGGCTATAGTCTGTATCATCCACAGACTAAACGCATTCTGGTTAGCCGTGATGTTGTTTTAGTGGAAGATGCTATTCAACCATTGCTTTCATGTACTATGGAGACATCTATTAGCTCCAAAGACATGTATGATACTTTGCTGCCTCTTTTTATAGGTGGAAAGCCTAGTGCTAGTCCTAATGAGGCAACTTCTCAGCCTTTGCAGGTTTCATGTGATGATGTAGATCATTCCATCTCTGATGCAGATTTACATGATGCACTTGTTGATGAGAGAGCTGATATTGAGCATGCAAAAACTATGCCAAAATGGTTGGTGTAGACCTTGCATGACAACAAATTAGATGCACGTCTATCATATCATACTCGATCAGGCTCTCATAGTGCCTCTTTTGCATCAAATTGCTATGCTATGGCTACCTCTAGTCTCTATGATGAGACTGAACCTGTTTCATTTGACGAAGCATAAAATTATGAACATTGGGTGGCTGCAATGCAATTTGAATATGATGCTATCATGAAAAATGGTGCCTGGTCTTTATGTGACTTTCCTTCTGTCAAGAAGGCCATTGGCACTAAGTGGGTATACAACCTAAAGTGTAAACATGATGGAACAATCGACAGGTATAAGGCTAGGCTTGTTGCAAAGGGCTATGCATAGGAAAGAGGCATTAATTTTGATGAAACCTTTGCTCCTACTTGTCAAATGACTATTGTTCATAGCATCTGTGCACTTGCAGCTCATCATGGTTGGAATGAACATCAGTTGGATATTAAGATGACATTTCTTAATGGTGACTTGCATGAAGAAGTGTATGTTTTTCAGCCCCGTGGCTTTGTGTAGAAAGGACATGAAAACCAGGTGTGTAGGTTAAAGAAGGCATTCTATGGTTTAAAGCAAGCACCACGTGCTTGGTATGAAAAGATACATGCCTATCTTATTGCACATGGTTTTGAGAATAGTTCAACTGAAAGCGCCTTATATGTTAAGCATGCTAATGACGTGCTTTTGATCATTGTGGTGTATGTTGATGACATGCTGCTCACTGGTCCTCATGACACACATATTGCTGATTTTAAGGCTGATTTGCATGCCTCATTTGAGATGTCTGATTTGGGGCATTTGCATCACTATTTGGGCATTCAATTTATGCAAGTTGATGGTGGAAGGCTTTGTGTCAAACAAAATATATTGACACATTATTGCAACGTTTTGGCCTTGAAGACTATAAGCCTATTGCCACTCCTATGGAGACAGGTTTACGATTGAGTCTTCATGATGCTGGAGATGCATTTGATGTTGTTCTTTATCAACAGGTTGTTGGATGCTTGATTTACTTATGCATTACTTGGTCAGATATTCAGTTTTTTGTCTCACAGATGAGAAGGTTTATGCATTGCCTAGGTGTCAAGCATTGGCAGGTGGTGAAGCACATCTTTCTCTATTTGAGTGGTACCCGACTACTTGGATTGTTTTATCCCAAGAGGGGATTACTACTCCCAAATTTGCATGCTTTTTCTGACAGTGATTGGGCTGGTTGTTATGACACTCGTGTGTCCACCAGTGGCTTTTTCTTCATGCTTGGTAGCTCATGTATATCTTGGTTGAGCAAGAAGCAACCTACTATGGCCACTTCTAGTTGTGAGGCTGAGTATAGGGCAACTTTCACAGCGACTGTTGAGTGTGTGTGGTTTAGATGCCTTATGGATGATTTGGGTGTTGGTCAGTCTTCTACCACCACCATCTTCACTGACAGTCAGAGTGCATTGGCAGTTGTGAGGAACCCTGTGTTCCATGCTCGCACTAAGCACATTGACGTGCATTATCATTATGTCAGGGAGAGGTTCTTTGCTAGGGAGATGCATATGTGCCCACACAGGAGAACATTGCATATTTTTTTACAAAGGCTCTCCCCAGGGAGAACTTTGAAGCTTTTCACAAAGCTTTGGGCTTACTTCCTTTTGTGGATTGATTCCACATAGCTTGGCACTTCCTTTTACATGAGTGCCAACTACTTCTTCACTGCATCACTCCCAGGGGGGATTTGTTGATATATTTAGGTAGTGATGTGTGTAAACACTCTAGGATCGTCGGGGCACTTTTTTCCCTCTTTAGGAGGCTTTTTTCCCCCGGCTTGCATATACGCCTATTTCCCTAATAGACTCCTTATATTTTTACATTCTAGTGGTAATTCATTCAGCATTGCGTGTTGTGCTCCAAGCTTCTTCTTCTTCCTTGTGATGTTCGCGTGCTTCCACAAACATCTAACTCCAACATCAACTACAAGCACATAAAGGTTGATGCTTATGATCAGGAAAACCGACTAAAAATCATGCGAGGAAACATTCTTTACTAACAGCCTATAGAGACTTGGATAACCCTAGAATGGTCACTAACAGGTTTGAAACCATCTATTTCTCCTTTCACCATCAAAATCCCATGACTTGCACCATTGGCCAACACTACGGTTCTAGATTTTCACAAGGAAGGAGATAAGGAAGAGAGCTCACACACACACTCTCACAATTAAAGAGGAGCACACACAGATTGAAGCAAGGAAGATATTCTTCTTCTTCTTCTTCTATTACATAAAAGGAATATACAAGAATAAGCTCAAACAACAATACAACCAATGCAATATATACAGAACAGTACATAAAAGGAATATACAAGAATAACCTTAAACAAGAATACAACTAGTGCAATATATAAAGAACATTACATATGGAAAATCCTAATGTCCACGAATGAGAAACCTGGCAAGAAAGAAATGTGCCATCACTCTTGGTAGATAAATCTAGTAAAGCTCAACAAAGTATTCCTGAAATTTACCAGCATGACCATTATACATGTCAGAGAAATGAAAAAGTGATATGTGTCATCCTTGATCATCACATGTTGAGATTGATATCTCAAAACTCCCCATCAAGCTCAATGTCATGTTCTCTAATCCAAGTAGCTTCCAAAACTTCTTGAACTTCTCTGCCCCAAGTGCTTTATTAAAAATATCAGCAACCTGCTCATCTGTCCTCACATAAATAAGGTCAATAACACCTGGTAATACCTTCTCTTTGATGCAGTGATAATGTACCTCGATATGCTTTGCTCTAGCATAAAAAATAGGATTTTGTGCTAACTGAATGCTACTAAGATTATCACAATAGATGATGATCAGCTTTTGCACTTCCGCACCTAAATATGCAAATAGCATCTCTAAACATGATGCTTAACATGTTGCCATTGTAGCACCTTTATACTTAGCCTTTGTACTTGACAAAGAAATAGTGGGTTGCTTCTTATTGCTCCATGTAATAGCTGAACTTCCAAGTGAGAATAGAAATCCACTAGTAGGTCTTCTATCTAGAATACTACTAGCCCAATCTACATGGGTGTATCTATGAACCTACAATTTTGCACAAACTTTGTCAAACAATGCATAATCCAAAGTAGCACTCACATATCGTAGAGTGCTTCTGAAGGCATCCAAGTGTGGTTTCATTGGAACTAGCACAATTTGACTTTCAAGTCCAACATTGTAGCTTAGATCAGGCTTTGTAATTATGAGATATATCAAAATTCCCACAATTTTCCTATACATAGTAGCATTCTCCAATGCTTTGAGGTCGAACCAGCAAGCAAGGTAAGAATCATCACACACCACTTCATGCATGTGAAATCCTCTTAAAGTGGTTCCTCAAGATATGTTTCATCAGTGATAATCATAACTTGTGTGTGACCTTTTGTGATACATAAGTACATCTGTAAGAACATTGATTCATTGTTGAGCATAGTCTAGATGCAATTTTAAGTGCTATGTCCATATGCGTTAGGCTCTCTTGTTGGGCCTTTCAACTTTTGAGGCAGGGTTGAGGGTTCAACTCCTCCCTTCGGTAGGATAGTTATCTAGGCCAGTGTATTGCCTTCGGGCAATCCCTTCCAAGTGCCACCTTTGGGCAGTCTGACCATTTCTTTGTGGGATATGGTGGGTCCCATGGGTACTATGCCCCTTCACCTATACAATTGTTCTTTCAATCTAATTCAAGCTATAAGGGATATTAGGCTTCAACAAAACTTCCTTTTTATCCAACTAAGAGCATCTTATATGTGAAGCGTGTAAATGATGTGCTTCTGATCATTGTTGTTTATGTTGATGACATGCTACTCACTGGTCCTAATGAGAAGCATATTTGCTGATTTTAAGGATGATTTGCATGCCTCTTTTCAAATGTTAGATTTGGGGCATTTGCATCATTATTTGGGCATTCATTTTATGCAAGTTGATGGTGGAATAGCTATGTGTCAAAAATTATATATTGACACATTATTGCAGTGTTTAAGCCTTGAAGATTGCACACCTATTGTGACTCCTATGGAAACAAGTCTATGATTGAGTCTTCATGATGCTAGAGATGCATTCGATCTTGTTCTCTATCAACACACTATTGGATGCTTGATTTATTTATGCATAACTCAACCTCATATTGACTTTGCTACCTCTCAGATGCGTAAGTTTATTCATTGCCCAGGTGTCAAGCATTGGCACGTGTTTAAGCACATCTTTCGCTACTTGACTGGTACCCAGCTCGGTCTTGCTTTATCCTTCATAGCTCATGCATATCTTGGTTGAGCAAGAAGAAGCCTACATGTTCACATGCGAGTTTATGCATGCTTGTGACTAGAATCGCAGGAAACTTTAGATCACCATCCTTATTCAGAATTGTAACCGTCCTTACTCTAGCAGACCCATTCCTCTAGTTCTGAATTACCTTTATGAAAAATTGCTCATTTCATTCCATCGTAATTGCACCACCATGGTACACAATCATTAGATCTTCCAATTTCACATTACAAGAATTAGTAACGATAGAAAAGAACTACCCATCAGTGAAACACTAGAGGAACACCAATGCTCATACTACCATCACATCCAATCTTACTTCCAAAAGGTGTCAATCATGAACTAGCACACTTTGAAGGACCTATATGTGAGTGCTATGAGATCACATATTCTAGCTCAATAATTGAAACCAAAGAAATATGAAAGAGGACCATTACGACAAGAACATCTCCTAATTAAAACTCTGTAGAGAACAACACAATGAACATCATTTGCAATACAAATATCCTAATCTTTGCTTGAGTTTGAATCGGCAAAAAAGGTAAGAATCATCATGCGCCACTTCAAGAATGTAAAATCCTCTTAAAGTGGTTCCTCAAGGTATGTTTCATCAGTGATAATCATAACTTGTGTGTGACCTTTTGTGATACATAAGTACATCCATAAGAACACTGATTCATTGTTGAGCATAGTCTAGATGCAATTTCAAGTGCTATGTCCATGCAAGTTAGGCTCTCTTGTTGGACCTTTCAACTTTTGATGTAGGGTTGAGGGTTCAACTCCTCCCTATGGCATGAGAGTTGTCTAAGCCAGTGTATTGCCTTCAGGCAAAGTTAATTCAGTTGTCCTTGAGCAATCCTTTCCAAGTGCCACCTTCGGGTAGTCTAACCCTTGCTTTTTGGGATACGGCGGGTGCCATGGATACTATGCCCCTTCACCTATACAATCATTCTTTCAACCTAATTTAACCTATAAGGGAGGTTAGGCTTCACTAGAACTTCCTCTTTATCCAAGTAAGAGCACCTTATATGTTAAGCATGCAAATGATGTGTTTCTGTCCATTCTTGTCTATGTTGATGCCATCTACTCACCGGTCCTCATGAGAAACATAATGCTGATTTTAAGGCTGATTTGCATGCCTCTTTTGAGATGTCATATTTACGGCATTTGTATCTTTATTTGGGCATCCATTCTATGCACATTGATGGTGGAATAACTCTATTTCAAAAAAATATATATTGACACAATTGCAGTGTTTTAGCCTTGAAGATTGCAAAACTATTATGACTCCTATGGAAACAGGTGATCTATGATTGAGTTTTCATGATGCTAGAGATGCATTTGATCTTTTTCTCTATTAGCATGCTATTGGATGCTTGATTTACTTATGCATAACTCGTCTCATATTCAGTTTTCTACCTCTCAGATGTGAAAGTTCATTAATTTCCTAGGTGTCAGGCATTGGTAGGCGTTTAAGCATATCTTTCGCTACTTAACTGGTACGCCGCTCGGTTTTGCTTCATGCTTTGTATCTCATGCACATCTTAGTTAAGAAAGAAGCAACCTATATGTTCATATGTGAGTTTATGCTTGCTCGTTACTAGAATGGCAACTTTAGATCACTATCCTTATCCAAAACTGTAACAATCCTTACTCTGGAAGACCCATTGCTCTAGTTTTGAATTACCTTTATGACAAATTTCTCTTTTCATTCCATCATAATTGCACCACCATGGCATAAAATCATCAAATCTTTCAATTTCACATTACAATTAGTAACGATAGAAAAAAACCTTGAATTGAGGGGCTTTGAAAGACTTGTACGTGAGTGCTATAAGATCACATACTCTAGCTCAATAATGGAAACCAAAGAAATATGACATAGAATCATTACGATTGAAACATCTCTAGATTCAACCTCTATAAAGAATAACACAACGAACATCATTTGCAATACAAATATCCTCTTCCTTGTTTGAGGTTGAATCAGCAAGAAAAGTAAGAATCATCACACACCACTTCAAGAATGTGAAATCCTCTTAAAATTGTTCCTCAAGGTATGTTTCATAAGTGATAATCATAACTTGTGTGTGACCTTTTGTGATACATAAGTACATCAATAAGAACATTGATTCATTGTTGAGAATAGTCTAAATGCATTTCAAGTGCTTTGTCTAGGCACATTAGGCTCTCTTGTTGGACCTTTCAACTTTTGAGGTAGGGTTGAGGGTTCAACTTCTCCCTATGACAGGACAGTTGTCCAGACCATTGTAATGCCTTCGGGCAAAGTTAATCTAGTCTCCTTCGAGCAATCCCTTCCAAGTGCCACCTTCGGGCAGTCTAACCCTTGCTTTGTGGGATACGATGATTCCCATAAGTACTATGCCCCTTCATTTGTAAAACTATTCTTTCAATCTAATTCAATCTATAAGGGAGATTAGGCTTCAATAGAACTTCCTCTTTATAAATTAAATTATAAAATAAAACTATTATTAGAAAAAACTACCAAGTGTTCGACTTGGTTGTCAAGTTTTTTGATGACATATGTGTAGTTCATGATCTGTCAAATGGCAATGTTATTATTTCTTATAGAATTCTATGTGGTGGGCTCTATAATCTCATAGACTATGCCAAATATCTCAATGATCAAACATGTGCAATTCAAGATTCTCAAGCTATATTAGATACAAAGCTTTGGCATGCATGCTTTGGTCATTTGAATTTTGCTAGTTTCCCAGGCCTGCAGAAATCTGAAATGGTGTCCTCTCTACCCAAACTTGAGGCACCTCATAAGCATGTCTGTGAAGGTTTTATTTTGGGAAAAATTTAGTGCTCCTCCTTCCCAAAAGATGGTTTAGTTTGAGTTACTTAGAAATTGAAGCTTGTTCACAGTGATGTCTCTGTTCCTATGTAAACACCTTCTTTTGGGAACTACATTTACTTCGTGACTTTTACTGATGATTTTTCCAAGCATGCATGTGTGTATCCATTAAAATCAAGTCCAAAGTGTTTATGTGCCTCAAACACTTTCTAGTTTTGGCTAAAAATATGTTCGCATAGTAAAATGGGCAGCCCTCTATTTTGATCGGGGGGGGATACATGTCTTCTGATTTTAACACATTTCTTGTTGAACACGGGATAAAACATCAGTGTAGAGTGCCATATACACCTCATTAGAATGGAGTTGCTAAGAAAGAACAAGTCTCATGGAGATGGCGAGGTGTATGGTCAAAAGTCAAGCTTCATCACATAGCTTCTAGCTTGAGGTTGTCATGTGTGCAACATATGTACTTAACAAATGTCCCACCAAAGCATTATAATAGATCACTCCATATGAGGCTTCACATGATTGCCATCTGTGTCTCCTCTGTGTGTCTTTGGTTGTCTAGTATAGGCATTAATGTCTGAACAACAACATAGAAAATCGAATGATAAAGCAACAAAATGTACTTTCTTTTGGGTACAATTCTGAAAGCAAAGGCTATCATCTGTATCATCCAGATACTTAACACTTTTTGGTTAGTCGTGATGTTGTTTTGTGGAAGATGCAATTCAACCATTGCTTTCATCTACTAAGGAGACATTACTTAGCTCCAAAGATGTGTAAGACACTTTGCTACCTCTTTTTATAGGTGAACAATCTAGTGCTAATTCAAATGAGGGAATTTCCAAGCTGGGTGTACACTTTGCAGGATAGCAAATTAGATGCAGCTCTATCATGTCATATTCTTTCATGCTCTCATAGTGCTTGTTTTGCATCATATTGCTCTGCAATGGTTGCCTCTAGTCTTTGTGACAAGAATGAGCCTATTTCTTTTGATGAAGCACAAAATTTAGAAAATTGGATGCATGATATGCAATCAAAATATGATGCTATTACGAAGAATGGTACTTGTTATTTATGTGATTTGCCTCCAGCAAAAAAGGCCATTGGCACTAAAAGGGTATAGAAGCTAACTATTGAACCTCTGTATGGCTTAGATGCCTTTTGGTTGATTTGGGTGTTGGTCAGTTTTTTACTGCCACCATATCCATTGACAATCAGAGTGCATTGGCAATTGTGAGGAACTTTGTGTTCCATGCTCCCACAAAGCACATCAAGGTGCATTATCATTATGTCACGGAGAGGTTCTCTGTTGGGAAGATCAATTTGGCATATGTGCCCACAAAGGATAACATTGCAGATCTTTTCAAAAAGGAGCCTCTACCTCGAGAGAAGTTTGAAGCTTTCCACAAAGCTTTGGGCTTACTTTCTTTTGTGGATTGATCTCTTTCCACATAGCTTGACACTTCCTTGTACATGCGTCCTCTTTCATACACATATGCACAAATATGACAAGAAAAAGTGTGTCTTAGATTGAGTGATCAAAATTCACTTTCTTATACAAAAATAGGAGCCCGTTTTGGCCAATCAACAAGAGATAAGGGGAGGATAAGATTACCCTCCATTTAGGAGAGGGTTCACATGAGAATACAAGCTCATTTTTTATAGTATTATGATGAAGTAAGCAAGAGGAGAGTTAGAGACATTGTATAAAGATGGGGTTTTTGAATAATTGAAGTTTCCAATAGTCATAAAGAAATGAAGACATATTGCTTCTAATAAAACTCTCATAAACCCATACCAAAAACCCCAAAAGCTCGTAGATAAACTAATAAAACTTTTTTTGAATAAGGGAGACTAGGTGTTGAACATATTCATTGAAATTGATAATAATTCTTTTACAATTATGAAATTTAAATTAAGTGAGTAAAACCTTATTCATCCCATGTTCTCCTCTTTTAGGTACGACTTTGGCATGTCCTTTTAAAATGTTTAGAAACTGCATTTGAGTGGAGAAAGATGAAGCTCAAGTGATTTGTATCAAAATGCACATTAATGGAATAGATGAATGTCCAAATGAGGATTGGGAGGTTGATAAGAAGTACATTGATAATATAGAAATACTTTATATGATTTATATGGGACCTATCCCTCCACTTGCAAATGATTCAAGCAACATGATTGATGTCAACAGGATGATCGCATGTTACAAGAGAGCAATGTTGAAGAGGAGACAAAAGGAAAAAAATCCAAATCATGAGGAGGAAGTCTTGCGTGATACAACAATATTGTAAATTTGTCTATCATTTGAAGTAACTCGAAGGAATATTGTTTTTTTGTTCATCCTCTTCCTTTTGCTTTTATCTTAAAGTTTTTATCATATGGAGAGTCTAAATTCATGTGAATCGAATGATTATATATGTTTAATGCAAAGTTTGGTATCTTCCTCTAGAGTTTTGGATCTCAATATAGATGTAACATGTATCTTTTGGATATTGGTTCGGGTATTGTGATATCTCTTTTTTTTTTTAATGAAAGGAATTTTTCATCATTTTAAGCTCATTTTTTGCTTTGGGAATATGAGATATAGTAGGAGGAACATTTTGCAGAGCAACTTTTATAGCATTGGAGAACGATGGTCTTACTCATCAGAATTTCAATATGCTTTTCTTAATATTTAAGACATGCTTCGAGAAGATGTAAATGTTCCCTAAGTTTGAATTTAAAAATGCCTAGAATTTGTGGAAATCAACACTATGTTAAAGCAAGCTCTTTAATCAAAATCTCAGTATGCCCAATTTTCTATCCATTGTGAAAATAGAAGTTAGCATTCGTGTTATGGATTTTATTTTTGGAAGCATTTTTCATTTATTTTTGCATACTCAAAGAGCATCTTTCGAAAAAGAAAAAGAGACCATGCAATAGTTCTCATTACGAGTGCAACACTGTTATGATATATCAAGTTTGAAAAAGTGTCTTGAGCAGTCTAACATACATACACACGTGTGCTTCTTTGTACATGGATTGAAACTTACAGCACAATATTCAACTTGAATGGCTAAACATATATGAGAACTGCAACCCTAGTTTTTAAAAAATATAATAAAGAAGAATAATCAACGAATCCATAGACCACATCATTGTTACCCAATCAAGATGACTCATCATATGGATGAGTCATGTGTTGAGCTTGACAATTTAAGTAGGACTCTCCCTTTTTACTTTTTAGTATTCTTTTCTTTTTCTTATCTGCAGCCCACCCATGCAAGGTAGTTCCCTAAACGGTAAATTAGATCATTCAAAACTTCAGCGCATCAATTTTTTTAGTAAAACAAGTTAATCAAACACTTAGATATTTCTTTTTTGTGATATATCGTTGTGTAAAAAACATATCAGTTTGCATTCCAGCTCTAAAAAATAAAAGAATGTTGAGCAAACGGAGAAAACATATAATTGAATTCTAACTCTATATGATGGAAGTTCATAAGCAGGAAGTGATATCAATGAGAATTAGATAAAGATGCAGCGTTTGGCAGCAAGCACTATCAATGAGAATTAGCATTAGCTTTTGATCGACTGCCTTCAAATAACTCTCCGAGCATGCCGTCCAGCTCATCTGGAGTGAACTTAATGAATTTTTGAGCGTTCTTGCCACCCTCGACGTATGAGCTGCGGAGAATCAATCGTTTTGCAGTTAACACTATCGTCAAGGACATACAGATTATACATTGTGTGCGACTCACCCGAAACGTTTCAAGAAAGAGCGATAAGCTGGCAAAAGCACTTCTGCAACAGCCAACCGTAGAGATTCTCGGAGCTCAGAGTCTGGGACAGACCATTGTCGTTGACGTTGGTATAACTCCTCGAATTGGACGTTGAAAGTTTTAAATCTGGAAACAAACCAAAATGAGTTCCACATGAGTTTCATGATCTTCTTGTTAAGATGGTGCCTGGCTGGATAGCAGTGCATCCTGCAAGCGAAGAGCCTAACTGTGGAAGTACTTCCAGCCGTGCTACATGTTCATATGCGAGTTTATGCTTGCTCGTAACCAGAATCGCAGGCAACTTTATATCACTATCCTTATCCAAAACTGTAACAGTCCTTACTCTGGCAGACCCATTGCTCTGGTTCTGAATTACCTTTATGACAAATTGCTCGTTTCATTCCATCGTAATTGCACCACCATGGTACACAATCATCAGATCTTTCAATTTCACATTACAAGAATTAGTAACGATAGAAACGAACTACCCACCTTTCTTTCAGCAAAGTCCGTGAAACACCGGTGCTCATACTGCCATCAAATCCAACCCCGCTTCCAGAAGATGTCAACCCTTGAACTGAGAGGCTTTGAAGGACCTGTATGTGAGTGCTATGAGATCACATATTCTAGCTCAATAATGGAAACCAAAGAAATATGAAAGAGAATCATTAAGGCCGGAACATCTCCAGATTAAACCTCTGTAAAGGACAACGCAACGAACATCATTTGCAATACTAAAATCATCGTCCTTGCTTGAGGTTGAATCGGCAAGAAAAGTAAGAATCATCACGCACCAGTTCAAGAGTGTGAAATCCTCTTAAAGTGGTTCCTCAAGGTATGTTTCATCAGTGATAATCATAACTTATGTGTGACCTTTTATGATACGTAAGTACATCCATAAGAACAATGATTCATTGTTGAACATAGTCTAGATGCAATTTCAAGTGCTTTGTCCATGCGCTTTAGGCTCTCTTGTTGGGCCTTTCAACTTTTGAGGCAAGGTTGAAGGTTCAATTCCTTCCTATGGTGGGACACTTGTCTAGGTTAGTATATTGCCTTCCAGCAGAGTTAATCCAGTTGCCTTCGGGCAATCCTTTCCAAGTGTCACCTTCGGACAGTCTAACCCTTGCTAATGTGGGATACGGCGGGTCCCATGGGTACTATGCCCCTTCACCTGTACAATTGTTCTTTCAATCTAATTCAAGCTATAAGGGAGATTAGGCTTCAGCAGAACTTCCTCTTTATAAATTAAATTATAAATAAAATTTAAAAAAATATAAAAAAAAAATAAAAATAAATAAATAAAATAATCAAATGCTTCACCAACTTAATAACTTTGTTTTTTCTACATTAAGATAAACTCTCATTAACCATGCAAGGAATTTCGGAATGAAAGATCACATATTTCTCATAATTTCATCTTAATCTAGTCTACAATCAACTGACAGTGAACTGATATAAATTGTGGGAAATAAGTGCATGTTTTGGCTTTCTGGTGCCAACATCATACGCATATGAATGAGAAGCAAACAGTAAGCATGTTAAAGATAATAAACTAATTCAGTAAGTAGGGGAAAGGTTGAATAGGATGATACAGGCAAGGAAGATTTATATTGTTAAAAAGGAACAAAACACAAAAAACCACATTCTAGATGTCTAAGACTTCCAACAGCTCCATGTGAGTGAGACCTTTTGTAGTAACAAATATGGCCAAGCCAAAAACACTTCAATCTCTTCATGCCAATGTCTCTGAATGCAAAATGTATTTTATGATGGAAGTTCCCTTAGACAAAAGTTGCATTAGAATACAAGCATATATCCTGATGATCATAGTGTGCTGCGTGGCAAAAAACGAAATCATGGTTCATCTTAGACATATGCAGAGATATGTGAACCTTTGTATGGTGCACCTCATTGTTAATAATTAATGTTTGAGTTCATGTAAAGCTTGTTGATGTCTCTCGGCACCTACAGTAATGTTTACATTCACCTAAGATCAATGTGTGGGTGATAATCTTAGTCTGGTAGTTAGTTATATGAAACTCTTTCTAGTGATCTAACCCTAAAATATATGTTCAGTGCACTGCAAGCATGTTGTGTTGAGCAAGTATAACAGAGTAATCAAGACAAACGAAGCATGGATATAGAACATATTCTCTTAGATAGTTGATGGAGATATGGCAGCACATGGCCATCAGCGAAAATAACATTTTTGAACTTCTTCAAAACAGGAAGCACTAAATGAGCTTGAAGAGACTGATCAACTCTCCCCTACAAAGCAAATGAAATATAGGTTGTCTGCAGACATTGGCTCTTGTTCATTGTTTAGGGTCACTTGTAGATTGGATGAGTGGTTAGTATTGGGATAAAAATGAAGACATGGAAGGATTTTCAGTGATCAAGGTAAATACTACCACTCCAATGGATACATGACACCAAAGCCATATACAATTATCAAAAAATAGTGCAAGCAAGAGAATGTATTGGCATCGGTGTTTGCAGATCAAGCCCGTAGGTGTGGATGTAATGCTCCAACATCCAGATGACACCTTGAAGGCCAAAAGTAACCTGGAAGGCCAAAAGTAACCTGGAAGGCATTAATATTGGGGATCCAATGCAAAAAGAATCATGATGAGGTTTCGTCACCAGCCCTTAATATGTATGCAATTCCAAAAGATATGCAACATATTCTTGGAATAGGTGAAAGTAATCCGAAATAAATGGGTCTCGAAGGTGAAGAGAAATGCAGATGGATTAATAAGCAAGTACAAAGCCAAATTGGCTGCCAAAGGGATTGCTCAAAACTATGACATTGATCTTGAAGAAGGTTCTAACCATGTGGCTGAGATGGAGACCATTAGGATTTTGATAGCCATAGCAACAAGTCAAGCATGCATATTCTTATGGAGCTTCAGGAGAGCTATCCAATCATATATAACACTCTACCATCTGATCACATTAAGACCCTCAAAAGTCAAACCCTAATTCTAGACTTTTATAGTGCTTTTCGTAATAACTTTTAATAATAAATCAATGGCATAGATTTAATCTACAAAAAGCACTTGAAATCAATGGATAGGAATCAATCAACCAAATTGAAGCCCAAAAGCTGCAGCCTGCTACACCATATTAAAAAGCTAAAATCGGTCATTTCGGAAACATAAAGCAAAGAAAGCTGTTTTTTTGCAAATTTTGTGCCTTGCTTTGTTGGAGGGCAGAAATCTTATCTGCTACACTCATACTCTTACCTTAGGGTATTCTTGCTGCTGTTGGAGGTCTCTAGCTGTTGTTTGGAGGTGTTTTGCTGCCCTCTTCTTCACACACACATAGTGTCACGTGTGTATGCATGCTGATTTTCAGTACGTTGCTGCATGCTTTTGGTTCTACTTCAAGTCCTGCTATAGTACCAGGTTTTTTAGCCTAGTATCTCAGGAGGAGAAGTACTTGTAGCCTGCTTATATCAAAGAAGAAGTTATATTCTGGTGTGGTTGCAGGTTTTAGCACTTTTCCACAGCACATAGGCTGATTTCTTCATAATTAGCATATTCTATCTCTCAATCCAGCACTTACTCATTACTCTATAACTCGTAGGCACATTTCTCTCATATTTTGTTCCTAACTCTATTCCATATTGAGCTTTTAATGCAACTTTGTATATACTCACACATTGTATTGTTATTTCATCAAGTTTAGAGTAGCTATTTTGTTACTCGTTACAATTCTTGTCTCTACTCTATCTTCTATTGTCTCTCATTCATAGTTGGTATTCGTACGCATACAACCACATTCGTGTGTACCTCTCGTACCATATGTATGCATACATCTTTGTACATTTTCGTACGAAATTTAAAAAAAGAAAAGTGCATGAAAGCTTTCAAACGCATGAAACGGCTCATTCGCTCTTAAGCGCTACCTCTCAGGTTTTCGTCCATCCTTACCAATACTGTGCACGAAATCCTCCTCCCTTCTCTAGAGTCTAAGCACAATAATGAGAAAGAAACATGAGACATTTGATCTCCATTGTGTTGGTGTTGAGAAAATCACAAAAAAGTCGAACTCCCATCATTGGACTTGCAAATATTATGGCAAGCGATACACAAGAGGGGCTACAAGGCTACTTCAACACCTAAGGAAGGTTGGAGGGTAAGTGGAGGCATGCAAGGACATCCCCGACCATATTGCGTCTGAGATTAGGCAAAAAATATTGGGCTCTCCTAGCACATCGGTAAGAGGATATGCAAGCCATGCTTCTCGTGCATCCATCTCTACTACTTCACATGAAGAGGAGTCACATTTTCAAGGGTCAAATATTGGTTCATCATCACAATCACCAATACAAAGGGATTCACAATCACATATGGAAGTCTCCCTAAGAGTTAGAGAAAGTGAAAGTGTGTTGAAATATGAAGATTAATAAGATTGCTTATGGAAAAACATTCTATGTGCTGTAATTAGGGCAAATTCTGCAACCCTAACAGAATCAGGGTTACTTCTCTGATATAAACAACCACAAATCCTTCTCCTCTTGAGATACTAGGTACCAAAACCTGGTACGGCAGCAAAACTTGAAAAATAACCGGAAAATAGCAGCCAATACTAAAATCAGCAGGTACATATGCATGTGTAAAGAAGAAGATAAAGCAGCAAATAACCACCAATCAACAAAAAATCAGCAACCTGTTAGCAACACCTAAACCACTTAGGGAGTGTGTGCACATTTAGAAAATGAGTTATGAACTCCCAAATGAGGTCTTTTTATGGCCCCAAAGCTGCCCAACGAAAAGTTTTGGTTAAAAGCAGCTTTTAGTAGCTTTATTTGTGTTTAATCTCAGCCATTAAAACTTGCTTTATTAACTTTTAATAGGATCTTGCAATGTGGCGTGTGAAAAGTAAGTTGAAAATCAGAAATTGGAATTTTTAATTTCCCTCATCAACTTTGGTGCATAATCTCACACCATAGTTGCATCAACATATTTAACCCACCCTCTTTCTCCAAGTATGAAAAGAACGAAAAACAAAAAAGGACTCAAAAAGTTCTAGTACAGTTTCCATCACACATGGGTTTTGAGGAGTTCATGACACATGGATTTCAATAGGAATACTGGTATGTTGACTCTTCTTGAAACCAGAGATTAGTTGGGTGATTAATCTGTTGTCAGGATCTTGCTCACGCGCATACAGAGATTACAAACGTAGAAAACACACAACAAAATAGACGCAACAAGAGACAAGATAGAACGCAGATTGGGTGCAATCTCCCCCATGCACTCTGTTTCGACAGTCCACAGAGTGCATGTATTTATAGGAATTTTGATTACGTCGAAAAGAGTGGTTACAAGAGGGCGGCTTCGAAAAGCAAGCGTGAAAATAAAAATTGATAACTTTTACAGAAAGCCATTGCTTTCAATAACAGAAACTACGGTCTACAACGACCCTTATTCTAACCATTACTTTTCTAACTGTTTCTAAAATAGAACCTTCTACGCAGGTTTATTTACAAGATAAATAATAATTATTCGGATTATTGATGTCCGCCTTTTCACGCCTTGCACGCTCCTCACGAACCTTCAGCCGCTATATCAAAAACATCAAAAACACATTAATACATTAATAATATAACACTTTAACAATGCCTTGTTCAATAATATACAACATGCCTCTCAGTTGACAAGCAACTGACCTCAGTTCATAAAATAATTTAACACTCTAACAATAACAATGCATTGTTCAACATATTCAATGTTACATTCCAACAATAACAATGCATTCTTCAACATATTCCATGTTAGTGTTACAATCCAACAATAACAATGCATTGTTCAACATATTCCATGTTTCACTCCAACAATGCATTGTTAAACATATTCCATGTTGCACTCCAACAATGCATTGTTCAACATATTCCATAAGTTATAACATGCCCCTCAGTTGAACAAGCAACTGACCTCAGTTGATAAAATAATAAACATGGATGGCCAGTCACATGTTTAATCACTGAATAAAGAAAATAGGCATGTGCCATGTAAAAATACATGCATGGAAATGTTCATGGAGCCGGTACATTAATCTGTTTGTGTATTTGTGCGTGTAGTAGTGACATCATGATCAATGATTTTCTTAGGAATTAGAAACGTGATCTTGAGCAATAAAATAAGGCATCGAAATGTCGGTTTGGGTGAGGGACATGGGAGTGGGAAGCTTTTTACCAAAAACAATTTCAAAAGGTGCACGACCAGTAGTGGTGTGTGAAGTGTTATTGTAAATTGAAGCAATGGAAACTTTTCATTCTAGTTTTTCAGGATTATCTAATGAATAATAACGCAATAAATCAAAAAGAGTATGTTTGTAGCCTCACTTTGTCCATTACTTTCAGGATGAAATACAGAACTAAAATCTATTTTAGAACCAAAATGTTGAAATAAAGAAACCCAAAAATGATTACAAAACCTAACATCACGATCAGATAACATTACTTTAGGAAATCCATGATGTGGGAAAATGCATTTAATGAATAATTTTGCAGCTTGAGGTGCAGTCAAAGTTTTTCTACATGGAATGAAATATGCATATTTACTAAACCTATCAACTATTGTCCAAATGATATCATTATGTGATGAAGTGATAGGAAGACCTGTGATAAAATCCATAGATTTGTTCCCATGGTTCATTTGGAATGGGAAGTGGCTTAATAATCCAAATGGTTTACCATGATGACGTTTGACACGCTGACATACAATGCATTGAGAAACATAATGTGCAATATCTTTTTCCATGTGTGGCCAAAAGAAGAAATCCTTGCAAGCAGAAATAGTGCTTTGTATGCCTCTATGACCCATGTAAGATGGTTCATGCATTTTAGATGGCAGAAATATTATTCAAAGCAACAGAATTCGAAGGAAAACGGCTAAGAGCATCAGCTACAACAGTAGCTTTACCAGGCTGATATTGTATCATGGGTTGGAAATTTTGAATGGATGATACCCACTTAAGATGCCTATCAGAGATTAAGGGCTGATTTAATAAATGCTTAATTGCCTGTTGATCGATTTTGATTAAGACCTCAGAGCCCATAACATAGTGTTTCCAAATTCGCAAAGCATGCACAACTGCTAACAATTCGTTATCATATGTACTATAATTCTGCTCCGAGGGTTTAAGCTTCCTACTCTCAAATGCAATGGGATGGTCATTTTGCATTAAAACAACATCTATTCTTGAACCACTAGCATCAGTAACAACATGAAAGGGTTGTGAAAAATCAGGTAATTGTAAAACAGGTGCATGTGAAAGTGCATGTTGAAGTTTGTCAACGGACTGTTGTTGAGTAAGTCCCCATGCAAATTTTATTTTCTTTTTCAACAACAAGGTAAGAGGCAATGCTAAATAAGAAAAATTTCGAACAAACTTCCTATAGAAACTAGCCAACCCAAGAAAAGAACGAACATCATTGACTGAATGTGGTGTAGGCCATTCTACGATAACTCTAATCTTTTTCGGATCCACATGCATACCTTCACTTGAAATAATATGTCCTAAATATTCTAGCTTACGCTGAAAGAAATAACTCTTTTCGAGATTAGCATAAAGTGTGTTCTCTCGTAACAAATGAAAAACTGTTTCAAGATGCTTTTCATGTTCACTATCATTCTTACTGTAAACAAGTATATCATCAAAGAATACAAGAACAAAAGCTTGGTAATCAAGAAAAATATTGTTCATCATTCGCGCAAATGTAGCAGGAGCATTAGTAAGTCCAAAGGGCATTACCATAAATTCATAATGGCCAGTTTGCGTTCTAAATGCAGTATTAAAAATATCACTTTGTGTCATATGAATCGGATGGTAACCCGATTTAAGATCAATTTTACTAAAAACACGAGCTCCTCGTAACTTATCTAAAAGATCATCTAGTCGAGGAATAGGATATCTATTCTTTATTGTGATCTTGTTAAGGGCTCTATAATCAATGCACATGCGATAAGTTTTATTCTTCTTCTCTACTAAGAGAACTGGTGCTCCAAATGGGGAAGACCTAGGCTTTATAAGTCCTTTTTGTAGTAAGTCCTTTTTGGTGTAGTGGGCCATGTCTATAAGGTGCTTTATGAGGAGGAGAACTACCAGGGACGAAGTCTATGCTATGGTCAAAGGATCCTCGAGATGGTGGTAGTTCAGAGGGATACTCAGACATAAAACAATCCTTATAAATACTCATGAAAGGTTTATATGCATCAGGAAGTGTATGAGTATAATCATTGATGACATTGACAAAACCAATGCATGAGTTGAATCCTTTCCTAAGTGCACGCTTTACGTGAGTGTGACTAATCAATGGAAATGGCTGGAAATCATGCCGTGCAGACAAAGTAATGATTTGACCTTTGAATTCAAACTTAAAGGTATGAGTATGGTAGTCAATACGTGGGTTATAATGGTGACGAAAAGGCATACCTAGTATAATATCGTAAGATTGCAAAGGTGCAATTAAAAATATCCGTGAATCAACATATGGGCCTATGCTAATCATAACATCTTGCACTTCTCGTGTTACATTATAACGACTACCTTGAAATGAAGCTTTCACTTTATACAAGGAAGGAAACGTTTGTAATTTAAGTTTTTGTACTAATGAATGTTAAATGAAGTCATGTGAACTACCATCGTCATGTAGAATTTTAACTAGTTTGTTATTTATTGTACCCTGCATGCAAAGAAGAGAGTGTAGAGAGATATCGTTACCCAAGGTACTTAAGTCCTTCTCCAATGATTCCTGTGTCCAAACAGGAGGAATTTTTTCATTATGGACCTCCATGTTGTGCAAGTGAGCTGTAGACGGTTTCATGTGAAGAGGTCGCGATCTGCACTTTATTTTTGTATGTCCAGGTTTACCACAATTCAAGCAAGTGATTCGTCGTCTCTTCTGTTGGGCATCCACCACTGAAGTTTGAAGGGTAGGTGGTTTGGTGGGTTGGAGAGATGAAGCAACAGCTCGAGTTGAGTAATTGGATTGTGGAAGACGAGGAAAACTAGGGTAAGATGGGGTATTAAAATTACGCTTCAGAGGAAGATGTGGTTTAACAAAAAATGGTCGTTGACATGGTTGTTGGAGTCGAAGTGACTTGGTTATGGACTGGAATTCTTTTTCTGCATCATAGGCGAAAGATATAGACTCCCTGAGGGTTGTAGGTCGTAGGGTGTGAAGCTTAGCTTGGATTCCCACCTCCAAACCATCTTCGTATTTTTGCTGCAAGATATCCTCTGATACATCTTCAAGCATTCGAACAAGTAGTAAATTTTGCCAGAACCGCTCTGTGTAGATGGTAACCGTATCACCCTCCTTCCATGTAAGGGTCGTCCATGCACGTCAGACATGCAAATGGTATTGAGGAGGAAGAAATGAATCCTTCACTTTTTCTTAAAAAGCCTTCTAAGTTGTTGGTCGCTCCGTACTGTGCCGCAGGACATTCCACCAGAGTTGAGCTTTACCTACTAAATAGTTAGTGGCAAATTTAACATACATCTCGTCAGTATAAAAATCATCAAACTGTGACAGCCAGGAAAGGACTAAAGGCCCATCCTTTAGTCCTTTCCTGGCTGTCACAGTTTGATGATTTTTATACTGACGAGATGTATGTTGAAAGGACACTTTCAACATACATCTCGTCAGTATAAAAATCATCAAACTGTGACAGCCAGGAAAGGACTAAAGGCCCATCCTTTCGGCCATCAAATCGTAGAAACTGGTAGTTTCTAGTACCAATCTTCGAATGAGTAACATCAGATTGGGCAGAAACAATAGCTTTTACTACTCTCGTAAGGTTGTCTTCCTCGTTTTTTATCTTTTGGAGGACTTCATCACGTTGCCGGATTTCGATCTGAGCTCCTCGAAGCTCATGCCGCAAGAGCTCTAGTTGTTGTTCAAGTGTTGCCTCAGGTAGAGGTGAATTACTGTAATCCTCCATGGTGCTCTTGGACCCTTAAGCTAGTGCTTTCCTCTCGGGATGTACTCTCTGGGAATGGACCCTAGCAGAAAAGTACCCTGTCTGAATGTACCCTGATGTACCCTGGTGTACCCTGAGAAGTGTACCCTGAGAAGATGTATCCTGAGACGCGCCGCGTCGCGTCGCACCGTGCCTCCTTGAAAACTGCAAGTTATGTTAAATTTAAGAAGAGAGAACTTGAGTAACAACTCCAAGAAATGGTGGAGTGGTCAAAGTACTTCCCTTGAAAGTAGGAGGTTGTGGGTTCAAATCCTCCTACCTTAGGGACTCTAAACCACTCTATTGCTACTCAAAATTAAAATTGCCTCGCGCGTAGCCAACGGCTTCCAACGGTCGCCAAGGGAGCCTTGGGTGCCAATGTTGCCAATGTATTGCCTAAGTTCTTTGCCTTAGTCGACGCCTTGGAGTAAACCGAAGGAGTAAACGTAAGTGTAAACGTAAGAGTAAACGTAGGAGCAAACGTAGGTGAAAACGTAGGTTCTGCTTCTCGAACTGGAACTGGAACAGGAACAGGAACAGGAACAGGAACAGGAACAGGAACAGGAATCGGAAACGGAAACGGAAACGGAATAGAACCTTCCGTATGGACGCGTGTAGAGCTCTGATACCACTGTTGTCAGGATCTTGCTCACGCGCATACAGAGATTACAAACGTAGAAAACACACAACAAAATAGATGCAACAAGAGACAAGATAGCACGCAGATTGGGTGCAATCTCCCCCATGCACTCTGTTTCGAGAGTCCACAGAGTGCATGTATTTATAGGAATTTTGATTACGTCGAAAAGAGTGGTTACAAGAGGGCGGCTTCGAAAAGCAAGCGTGAAACTAAAAATTGATAACTTTTACAGAAAGCCATTGCTTTCAATAACAGAAACTGCGGTCTACAACGACCCTTATTCTAACCATTACTTTTCTAACTGTTTCTAACAATAGAACCTTCTACGCGGGTTTATTTACAAGATAAATAATAATTATTCGGATTATTGATGTCCGCCTTTTCACGTCTTGCACGCTCCTCACGAACCTTCAGCTGCTATATCAAAAACATCAAAAACACATTAATACATTAATAATATAACACTTTAACAATGCCTTGTTCAATAATATACAACATAATCTCCAAAGTGATGCGCAGTTGAAGACAGAACAGGAAAAATTTTGTAGTATGCATTCCAGCAATGCTTTCAAAGTGTAATACCATTAAATTTGAAGGATAAATGATCAAATGATTTGATCATAAACTGCTAAAAATAATAAAGCATTCATGAACTCTTGAGCTCTACTCTACTCAGATGTTTACCTTGGCCCATGCGACACGTTTGTAATTCTGTGCGTGCTGTTGCACGATTCGACGATGTCGCTGTACCCAATCTTCTCCAAGCACTTGGTTTGTTTCATATCTGTAAAGTAAAAGCTAAATGTGAATATAAATGTAACATACGATAATAAGATCATGCAGACAGACAAATGAAATATGAAATAAATTATCATTCAGCATCTTCTTAAGACCCAAGGCCCAATATTATATCATATTTATATCATATCAGCTAAAAATATGTATTAACCTCTTCTACTCATTTTTGGGTTTATGCCTGAAATGAGTAG
The DNA here is from genome assembly GCA_020310875.1 of Ceratopteris richardii. NCBI lineage: Eukaryota > Viridiplantae > Streptophyta > Polypodiopsida > Polypodiales > Pteridaceae > Ceratopteris > Ceratopteris richardii. The sequence continues at coordinate 129,635,333 of CM035406.1, forward strand.
AATAATTTACTTTTTTGTATGGGTGCAATGTCTTCTATCTCTGTTCAAACTTCATGGCATTGTTATTCCTCTTAAAATTCATTGGGGCATTCATCAGACTTTTCATCTTAGCCCATTAGTATTTGCTCACTATCTTCTGTATTGCCTGCTGGAACATGTGATTACTTTTAAGTGTGCTGGGCTATGTATTGGTAATTATGTTATTCTCAATGTGGCCTTACAGATAAAGGAGCTATTTTCCTGCATATTTTAGCCTCTAATATTCATTTCGTTATGCAAAGCATACATATTTTCTCGTCTACATCTATTCTTGACATGAATCTACATAACGCTAAGCTCATAAGATTAGTCATACAAATTTTGAGAGGCTCCCATGGTCAATGTAATCTAGATTATGTATTGATCAATTTACTTTGACCTCCTACTTAATGTACTATTTTCCTTTGATCAATTAGTCAGTGATATACAACCTCAATTTCTTTCAGTGAAATCTTTTCTATAGCATAAGTACTCTCCCTCACTAATTCCTATGCCTTAATTCATTCTCACATGGCATAGAAATTTAAGAGTTTAGGCTTGCTGGATTTGATGACACATACTACTATGAGAAGGTGTAGTTTAATTGCAAAAATTTTGTATAGGTCATTTACCGGTTGCCGAGTTTATCAACATTTCTCAATTACAGCTCATGTTTTCAAAGACTTTTTCTTGCACATCCCACTGAACACCAATTATGATACAGCATCAATTTTGCTTCATGTATGAAGACAATAATCTGCACGTTTATCCTGACTTGAGGCAACACATCTTTGGCAATTCCCTCATAATAATGAAAAAGGAAAATATACTAGTAGGAAGCAGAAGAATATGCAGGGGGAGTAAAAATACACAGGGAGTAGGGCCCACTACTTGAGTCCTCTTGGCTGCGATAAATGAGAATGAGATAATCAGTGTAAGGAGGTTAAAAACCTACTGCCACACAAGTGGGCCCAGGCCTAACTTCGAAGTCCACAATGCATGGCAGAGAATACAATATAGCCATAACATAATTTCACTGTGCTAACACCATGTATATGAGGAAACCATGTAAAGTCAGATGATGCTGCTGGAAATCTCTGGCATCTGCAAGCCATTAAGTATGACTACTCCATGTGCAGTACCAATGCCAAGCAAGAATCTACCATAGTCTGTACACTACATCCTGAAAGCACTGGGTTAGCCCCATGTCTGTAAAGTCTAGCTCTCACAAGATCTCCTGTGAGTCATCATAGAAGGCTGCCGGGTGGCTACATATCTGGGAATGGGCATTGAAGACCCAAACAAGTTTGAGAGCATTCCTATTACACACAATCCCCTGCTCCCCTGCTCTAATCTCGTTTCTACCTGATAGGCTATCTCCAATGTGCACCCAGTCACCTTTGGCATCAGCTGACTGGGATCCCAAATATGTCCTCGAACAGAAGACCATACTTTTCTCTTAAGTTATCCTCAAAAGCTCCCACATCCAGTCATGTATGGAATACAAGTATGCGAGCATATCTGGCTACATATCTGGGAATGGGCATTGAAGACTCAAACAAGTTTGAGAGCATTCCTATTACACACAATCCCCTGCTCCCCTGCTCTAATCTCGTTTCTACCTGATAGGCTATCTCCAATGTGCACCCAGTCACCTTTGGCATCAGCTGACTGGGATCCCAAATATGTCCTCGAATAGAATACTGTCCTTTTCTCTTAAGTTATCCTCAAAAGCCCATCGCAATACTGCCAATTCAAGTGTTTTCCAATAGGTCTTGCACCATCGTGTAGAGCATCATTCCACAATGATCATTCTCCCATCCCTTTGGGGAGGGGGGATTTTTTTTATTTTTTTTATTCTTTTATATTTTTTTATATTTTTTCATTTTTTTATTTTTCTTTCTTTTTGTGGGGGGAGAGAGAGAGAGAGAGAGAGAGAGAGAGAGAGAGAGAGAGAGAGAGAGAGAGAGAGAGAGAGAGAGAGAGAGAGTAAAATACAGACCTGCGAACACATTTCACAATGTAATGGACATTGTTCATCATAAAAACATGCGCTAGTGCAGGATCATTATAAAGCTTTGATTTTTCTTCGAGACTGGTTTGCAATGCCGACATGATTTTGACTGTTGCAGCTGCTAATTGAGAGTTTGCTGACTCAACTTTCTCATCCTCACCAATAAGTTCTCCCAGAGTAGATTTATGGCTGCATCATCCAAAAGGAACCAATAATTTCACACTGGACTTTATAATTGCATATATGGATATGAGAAACACAGAATTTCAGGTATAAAATCTTCATCAACTCATTTATACAAAGAAAATGTAATCAAGCAAAGACTTGCCAAATATACACTTACATAATCAACAATCTGACATAATCAACCATAACAAAACTGGTTAAAGGATGGACACCACCATCAGGAACTACAATTTTTGTTGGATCCTTTTCAACACAATCTTGGAAACTAATAAACATCTCTTTAGCCACCTGGCCCAATCGTTGTGTTAGACCATAAACCGCCTCAAAAATAGATGATGATGAACTTCCTTTTAAGACAGCTTCAACCTGAGATGAGCTAAGCTTAAATCACGAGCTCATGGTGGATATAACTCAATAAGGTTTCAACAAGAAAAAGATGATAATAGTATTCATTGTTTCACCAGAGTAACCAGATGAATAATTTGCAGAATAATTATGTTCAAGCATACCTCAGGAGACAGTTCCTTCATGGTCTCATACATTTCTAGGAGAACAAAAAACTTCTCTGGAGACCTGTTCCTTTTTACAATATTCTCACCAAAACTCAATAGCATAGTGATACTTTTGCTAATGACGTCATCAAAGCACACTCCACCATATGGATCCAACTGATAAAATACTTCATCACAAAGCTTCCGCTCAAAAGGAAACAACAGTTTGACCTGCATTTGTAGCGCAAAAACATTTTCCAAAATCAAACAAAATATAGCCATGCTTATAAAGAAAATCGTCCATCACATTACTCTGTATTATTCCCTTTTCCCTTTGAATTACTTCATGGGTATAAATATCGGTTTTTCTGAATCATTATTATCAAGGCTGGAAACAGGTATCCGGGGGCTAAGCATTATATGCACAAGAAGTATAAAACAAAGACTACTAGATAGGGGGACAAAAAATGAAATACAGATATCTGCATATACTGGATCCAACTGGTAATCTTCTCCTTCAAAACATCCAGCTGCAACTTGGATGTATCATCACGAACAAGTTTATCAACTCCTAGTTTCTGTAATGTCTGCTCCAACACAAATGCCCTGACACTCCTACATGAAGCATAAGCATAGCAGACAAATATTATTAATAAATTATTAAAACAATCTGTTGATCTTTCAAATAGGAATTCGTGAATGCAGGCTGTTATGCAAAAGATAGAACAGAGTAATGAACCCAGTGCACAGTCAACTACCATCATTCAGTGACATTAGAGTGGAAAGGAGCTTTAAACGCAATCAAGTAGTATAGTGAGCAGACATGTGGAATAAACATAGAAAGAAAACGTGATAGACAGTCATCAAGACAATCAGTTCAAGATTGAAATGTGGGTTGTTCATGCTTGAAAAGTGTGAAGCAGAAGAAAGAATAGACTCCAGAGCAAAGAATGTAATGCATAAATTGATATCGTCATTTAATAACATTAATGTACAGAGGAGTTTTGAAGAAGTATGGAAATTTTCCATGTTGGTGAATTTTCAATTGAAAAAGCTTTCAAATAACACACCAAAAGAAAAAGCAGAAAGCAAGAAATCAAATGAAACTTTATAGTATTACACACAAGTTAAAATTACTGTACGTATTTTATATGAATTATGGAGGAAGCACAGACTTATAGTACTGAGAAATTCCAAGTAGTTCTTCTTTTTCTTATTTATG
>CM035406.1:129644263-129646763 GCA_020310875.1 Ceratopteris richardii
GCGGTTGACAATGATGGATTTACTCCTGTCTCTTATAAAAAGGCTTTGCTTAAGGGGAAGCGCAGCAAATTTCAGTCTGGTTACTCAACTTCACCTGCGGATGACGCTAATTTCGCACCTACTTCTGAGGATCACATGGCAGATTATTATGAGAATATGGACATTGTTCTTCAGGATTTAGCCCCGGCATTGGCTCACTTGGATTCCTCGCCGATTGCCCAATCCATAGCATGAAGATAGCTACGTGGAATATTCAAGGGTTAGGGCAATACGGGAAATGGACAAGGCTCTGGAGATGGATTATCAAGCATCAGTTGGACGTAGTGGCAATTCAAGAACACAAGAAACATGATCATGCGGGAATGCGTTTGCATACTAGAGATTTTCAGTTATGTTATAATGGTCTTAAGAATGCGTATTCAGGATGTCTTTTTATTATCAGAAAGGATATCCCGTATCAAGTGCTATTTGATGATCCTCAAGGAAGATGTTTGATCGTTCATATTTTATTGCATGAAATACCCTACATATGTATTAATGTTTATGCTCCGAATTCTCCGGTGGAGAGAGTTAAAACTTGGGAAAATATTATGCAAGCTATTCGATCTTGTGAGCAGCTTCATTTGTGGGAGAATGCCTGTATTGTAATGTGTGGTGATTTCAACATGGTTGAGACTGAGTCCGATTGTACAACTGCTCCTTCCTTGATCTCATCACGGGAAAAGTGATTATGGAATGCAATTCTGGACTCCTTGAAGTGTAAGGACTTATGGGGATATATTGGAGGTCATACTATCAGATATACTTTTCATTCTAGATCACATAGGAAGGCCATGAGTAGGTTGGACAGGTGTTATTACTCGCATATTTCTACTCTCTCCCATACCTCCAAAATGTGGATTGATGCCACAATGCTCCTTTCAGATCACAGTCCTCTTTTGATGCTTCTTATCGATTCAGACTGGACAGCCAGTATTCTGAGCAAATTTCACAGGATCCCTTTGAGAATTAATCATGCATGGATGCAAACGGCGGTGTTTAAATTTAAGGTGGACAATCTTATTAAGCAAGTGCTTGCTTTAAAGCTTTCTGCCTCTCTAAAATGGGAAGCCATGGTATTGGGTATGCAAGATGTAATTCGAGATTGTGGGAAATATTTTTCCAAGGTTTTGAAAGCAGCTAAAGATGAAGCTCATCATGTTATTCTTTCTTTAACCGAAAGAGTGGATATGGGACATTTTCTCTCTCATAAGGATTACTCGCGTATGTGTGATGCTTACAGATGCTTGCAGTTTGTTGAAAACAAGGCTATAGAGTCTGCCAAAGTTCGAGCGAGATGCATGGACGTAAATGATCTGCATCCTTCCTCTAGATGTTTCTTTGATTTTTTACGAGCTAAGCGTGCAGCGAATACTATTTCATCCTTACATTTTGGGGACAAAGAGTTGCGTGATGGGAATTCTATAGCTGATGCCTGTTCGAACCACTTCAGAAACTTGTTTGCTTCCTCCTATTCCACGGATGACTCTTGGTTTACGGCGCTTCATCAAGCCCTTATGTTTACTCCTCAGTGCTTGGACGCACGGATGGCCGCTGCTTGTGAGACTTCCATAACAGAAGAAGAAATCTTTCTAGCCCTTGGTTCCCTCAAGAATGGGAAGGCTCCAAGTTTGGATGGTCTTACCAAGGAATTTATTCTTATCTTCTGGCCTTCCCTTAAAGAGCTTCTTCTTGATGTATGCAATGAAATTTGGAGGGATCAAAAGATGCCTTATTCGTTCAAGCAAGGGAAAATCAAGCTTATTCCCAAAGTGGAGATGCCTAAACAGATTGGGGACTGGAGGCCTATCTCAATGATGAATATTATCTACAAGATTTTCGCCAAAATTTTTGCTCTTAGACTCAAACCCTTTATTCATAAAATAGTACATCCTTCCCAGATTGGATTTATACACAAGAGATCAATTTATGATAACATCCTTTTCACTCAAATTTTGATGGAACATGCTTCGACATCTGGCCAGGAAGTAGTTGGCATGCAAATTGATTTTGAAAAGGCTTTTGATCGAGTGCGTTGTGATTTCATTGCCGCGACACTTAAAAAACTTGGTTTTGGACTCAAATTCTGTCGTCTTATTTATTTACTATCTCAGGATAGTACCTCCCAAGTAGAAATCAATGGAAGACTTTCTGCACCCTTTCCAGTTCAGCGGTCAGTGCACCAGTGTTGTCCCCTTAGTCCTCTCTTTTATGCCATGGCATCTACACCGATGTTTTATCTTTTGCAAGCTAAATTGGAAGCAGGGTTTATTCATGGCATTTCATTGCATGGAAGTCAGCACATCGCTCTCAGATTTGCAGATGATACTTTTATATTTGCCAAGGCCTATGAAGAAAATATCCAGCGCATTCTTGCTTCACTGGCTTCTTTTTCGGAAGCATCTGCATTAAGCATTAATATGGGGAAGTCAGCCCTTATTAATATCTCTGCGCGGCACTT